>CM068590.1:19242273-19373273 GCA_035048485.1 Pteria penguin
GGAGGGCTGTCCGTGGTACCTGTCGGACCAAGTGGGAGGTCTGTCCATGGTATTTGTCGGACCAAGTGGGAGGTCTGTCCATGGTACATGTCGGACCAAGTGGAAGGGCTGTCCATGGTACCTATCGGACCAAGTGGGAGGTCTGTCCATGGTACATGTCGGACCAAGTGGGAGGTCTGTCCATGGTACCTGTCGGACCAAGTGGGAGGGCTGTCCGTGGTACCTGTCGGACCAAGTGGGAGGTCTGTCCATGGTACTTGTCGGACCAAGTGGGAGGTCTGTCCGTGGTACCTATCGGACCAAGTGGGAGGTCTGTCCATGGTACCTATCGGACCAAGTGGGAGGACTGTCCGTGGTACTTGTCGGACCAAGTGGGAGGTCTGTCCATGGTACCTGTCGGACCAAGTGGGAGGTCTGTCCGTAGTACATGTCGGACTAAATGGGAGGGCTGTCCATGATACCTGTCGGACCAAGTGGGAGGTCTGTCCATGGTACATGTCGGACCAAGTGGGAGGTCTGTCCGTGGTACCTGTCGGACCAAGTGGGAGGTCTGTCCATGGTACTTGTCGGACCTAGTGGGAGGTCTGTCCGTGGTACTTGTGGAACCAAGTGGGCAGTTTGTCAGTACTAGTGCGGACCAATGGGAGGTTTGTTGGTGTACCAACTGCCACTCAGTGGTACATGTGCCCGTGTACCTGTCCTCAACCTTCCTCATCAACTAAAAAATGTCTGCCCGTATGTAGGTGAAAACGTAAAACAAAACATGATTAATCACTTTTCATACTGAAGGTAACACATAGTAGAGGTACTTAGTTTTATGGTTTTATAGAATTTAATAGTGTGTCGAATAAGGAAGCTCTTGTGAATCCAAATTCTTACATGCACTTTGAATGCATTGTGATGTGTTTGACAAATTGTCTTCTTAATTTGTTATTCATATTTTAGTTATCTTTCGTTGATTGAACAGTCTATGACAAGAGTTATTATGTATGTTCCAAATATATCTCATCCGAAAAATGTAAGATAAAGAAATAAACATAACAATGCTTAGAGAATTATAGATAAAATATTAATATGATCCCTGATGTGTAATTTTGAAGACAAACTTGTATAAACCACATGTAGAATAGTGAAGTTATTTGTTCCCAGAAAATGTTAGCACCCATCTCGTTGAATTTATGAATATTTAACTTTTTTCTTTATAGGCGATAAATTTTTTATTGTTTGGAAACCAAGGATCATTGTCCTATGTATCTCTCTATTCTCCTGTGATGTTGATCGTTTATTTTAGAACATTTAAACTGAATAAACCTCGAGATACATCTTCGTGTTTACTACGATAATTTTGATGTTTCTTCAGAGGACAACTTGTTATGTCACTTTTGCAAATATCTTTTATTCCACAATTACGTCTTTGGGTATAGTTGCTGATACATCACTTTTTGAAATGCATGCAACAAGTGCGCAAAATTAATGTTATGTTAACAATACCTGTTGTAAGTCAGTGTTTTAAGATTTGTTATCAATTTCAAAATGTAATTATACAAATTTATAAATATTTCAAAGACAATTTTTCATTTAGTTTGCTCCTCAAATATCTATGCTTTGATTTTCCTCAGTTTCGACGTTGAGAACCACTGCAAAGACATAAGTCATGAAAATGCGTATATGGTGTACGAAATTAATACACGTTCAGATATTAATTATTAGAAGATTTTAGGCTTGTCGCACGATATTTATAAATGCGCATGTATTTATTATAACAAATACTATATTCGTCATACGAATATTCTCTCTATATATAGATGCAAATCACAAGAAGATGACAGAAAGATAATTCACCGACATAACACACAGAGCAGCGATGAAAAGATACAAATCCAAAACTAATTGGATATAGCAGATGTTAATTATATAATTAAGAAATTTTCCTATATACAGAATGTAGCTAAGCGACAGGTTGCATGCAGTAATTAGAAATGTCCCACATTTTATTTTACCCATATTCTCTACTAACATACAAACCCGGTTTTGGCATGCGCTATCAGGTACATCCCAAACGATAGCCGTGCCTATGCATATTCGTGTGAATAAGGTGGGATTGCCCTATTCCGCCGTATTATTGAAAACTGAATGTCATTTCTGTACGTCATTGTTATTTCTTTATACTTTCCTGGATTAAGTTAATAGCCATGTAGATGTGATATTAAATCTTGATTGGATTTTCATGTAACTTGGTATCTTGTAACGATCCCTATTAGAGTTGTCATTCTATTGAATGAAATGTGTATTTTATACAAGTTTTGTTGCATTGACTTCCAACAAGAAAACTCCTCTTTCATTCAAAACATACCAAGGCACAAGCAAAATAATAGACCCACTGGGAATTAAAGTGCAATTATTATAGGGCAGATTCCACAAAGGAAATCAGTAATAGAATTTTGGGGCTTTTTTTCCTCTAAACCAATTCATAAATATATTATGTCTGATAAATGTTAACAAGGACAAGTCTATATTATTACTACGATAGAATTTCTCTTTTACTCTTGATGTTTCTATTTTTCATGGGCTGATGTATAATACAAGGTGTGTTATATATGTGTCCGTCTATATGTCTGTCTGCTCGTCCGATCTTAGACCCCTTAAATGATATTTCCATATATTTGGAATACAACATGTCCATGGCCATTTTCCTTTGCTGTCCCTTTCTGTTTGGTTTATACTTTTATTTCTAATGTAATTATCAAATGTTTTAAGTAATAGTCTTCCTTTACATATAATTTTCATTTTTACATCTTTTTCAAAATTTCACTTAATACCTTTTGTAAGTTATCTATGAAGTACATTTTAAAATTATCTTTTAATGTTTCTTTCAATGAATGTCAACGCTGATGTAAGTGTCAGAATAACATTGCATCTGTTACATTGCTATTATTAGATATGATATATAATGATAAAATTAATTCTATACAATGTTAGCAAGCAGTTACTTCATGTTCACAGTCTTAAGATATTTTCTATTACCAGTGTAATGTTGAAATTAACGGTGGATTTGGCCCGAGCACGGGCAGCTTACTCTTCCCTAGTACCTCACTCCACCTCTGATGTCCACGTTGTTGTGACAGCCACAGTGACCCCCACCCCCAAAATATGCTCCAATAAGCTTTGTATTATATAATAAGTTATTCTTAGTACCAAACTTACATTATGATAGAATATTTTGTATGATGTGATTCTTTCATGTGTAAGAGGTTGTATGACCTCTCGTCTTGAGAGATCTTTTGATCCTTGTTCTCTACATGGAGGATAATTTAGAAATATTTAAATGTGTATCCTTTGATTGTGCTGCTTTTGCGGTGAGAGGGATGTTGGCCGCCCGTAAACCGGTTAAGCACACCAACTGAGTGACGTTTGTTACTTTAATTGATCGTCCTAAGTCAGTATCGTAACCGCAGCACAATCGAATATATCTGTAATGTCGTTTTCTGTATTTATTTGTCAATTATCATGTTTTATGTACATGTCCTTGGTGATTTGTGACATGCAGCTTGGTCGGATGTATAATGTTTTCTCTTTTGTATTCTCTGTGTCCATGGCGTCTTTTGTATTCTCTGTGTCCATGGCGTCTTTTGTATTCTCTCTGTCCATGGCGTCTTTTGTATTCTCTGTGTCCATGGCGTCTTTTGTATTCTCTCTGTGTCCAAGGCGTCTTTCGTATTCTCTGTGTCCATGGCGTCTTTTGTATTCTCTCTGTCCATGGCGTCTTTTGTATTCTCTCTGTCCATGGCGTCTTTTGTATTCTCTCTGTGTCCAAGGCGTCTTTTGTATTCTCTGTGTCCATGGCGTCTTTTGTATTCTCTCTGTCCATGGCGTCTTTTCTCACACAGCAGAATCAGATGTCTTTTCATTCTTTTATCTTTTTATGAAACTCCTTTACATATGCATCAGTCATCAATTTATCATCAATTTTACGATTGTTCAAAATATGTCTTTCAAGTACAGTTCCTCGTGGAAATAAGTAATATTGCACATTGTGTTGCAACACTTCTGACATTAATTGAACGATGATATCCCTAAATGGAACAGATATTCATGTATCGCATTCGTGTAATTTTGGAACAATGGTTCACTTTATTTTATGGAATATATTTCATAGTCTAATGATCAGCCAGGCAGTTATTTTGATATGCATATTCAAAACTCATAAACGAATTTTCTATTAATGTTAATGTATCTTAAACCGATTCTAAAAATTGCCATTGACTTTCTTTTTTTATATATCAAGGGTAATGTCATAAATTGAAAACACAATAATACTGATTCACTATGGTGGACCATTTCACAAAAGTTCTTACAAAACTTTAAAGATTTTTTATAACTTAGAAAGAATATGACTTTAAACTTCAGTATGCAGAATATTAAATGATTTGCTGTATTTTTGGATGTAGAATTTCACCATAAATGTAATCATATTCAGCCCACGTTCTAGTTATTTACGAAATCTAGAGAAGAAATTTTAAAGATCCATTATTATTATTATTATTATTATTATTATTATTATTATTATTATTATTATTATTATTATTATTATTATTATTATTATTATTATTATTATTATTATTATTATTATTAATACTATTGTCTGTGGTGACTTTCTCATACAATCGAGACAGACTAATAATCGTATTAATTAAAAGTTAATAGGTACTGATTTGAACAAAAACTATATAATTATGACAAATTCAGGAATAATGGGCATATCAGACCTTGGAAAAACAGATTCGGGGTCAGATGTCGAAGAGGAATAGTAAGAGTAAGAGTAAATAGTAAAGTATATATCTGGGTCATGGTTACCGTTCTTACCGTCAGGCCCTGTCTTGTTTGTTCTGTTTCAGGTCTTACCAAGATCTTTTCACTCATTAGGTGACGGCATTTTCCCGATGTATCCCACAGAAATTTAAACCTGTACAACGGACCCGTGAAATATCTCATTGAAAAGACAGGACACTAAATAGCCATCAGTGGTAGTCGAACTCAGGAACAAGAGTTTAACGATTGAAATACGACTGCTCAAAATGTGGGAGAAATTGGTGCTATGTGATTGTGACACAGCAATATACCTTGGTACATGTTCAGGTGAGAAACGAAATGCCAAGCAGGAGTAAGCGTCTCCTGTTTGGATAGTTGATCCCGTCATAATGACCAGAAACACGAAGTCGACACATACATATTTTAAATCAGCAGGTATCAAATTAATGTGGTTAAAACCATAAACAAAATTTTTATAGCCACACAATGAATAAGCATGAGTAAACATGTAGTAAAGGTCAAATGCACAGGAACCCCACCACCTTTTTCATATGATATTTTTATCTCTTCGGTCATACATCACTCACTGTTAGCATGATAAACACTGAGTGGAAATGTATGTTTACTTGAACATCTTCACATTTTGACTGAAATTTGGTAAACAAGAAAGACAACTCGAAAAAAAGTTTATATATTTGATTGGTTGTACACAGTGCTATTTAACATGTGAAGTTTCTTCTAAAAAGATGTCATGAACAGAATCAAGACGTAACCCTGTTGAACCAACAACAACAACAACAACAATTACAACAATAACAACAATAACAACAATACTACTAATAATAATAGTAAATGATAATAATAATAATAATAATAATAATAATAATAATAATAATAATAATAATAATAATAATAATAATAATAATAAAGAGATACGTGTTAATTGTTATATTTGCATATGAACTTTAAGTCAAACCGTTTCGTTGGTTGATTGGTGTTTTACGTCGCTTTCAACAATTTTTCAGTTATATCGCGACAAGGAAGCAGGAAGTAACCAACCTCTTAAACATAGTGGCGCAACCCAGGAATCGAACTCGGATCGTCGGCGCCGCAAGCCAAGCGCTTCACCACTACACCGAACCTGTCCCTAAGTCAAACCCTCAAAAGGAAACTGAACGAGCTCCAATCTTCGTACGAAGTAAGTATAACAGTTATATGAGTTAATAAGAGAGAAGCTGCTAACGCTGTATTTAGTGAATGTCCAGAATTGTCCGATATAATGATTATTACAATGATATAAAACGGAACACGAGGTTACATTCTTAAATCTGAATATGTATACATGTATATTCCGACCAATTTTACAACTTTTAATGTACCACGCTTTATAGGAATCTTATGGTGATATCGATTATAGCATAATCATGCAGTCCTTTCGTCCGTGCATGCGTCTAGTATGATTAGGAGTCTTCGGAGAGGAGTATTTTTAATCTTTAGATATCTTTTTACCAAGCCTCATTAGACGTAATGGGTAAAATCCCCATAGTACATGATGAACTGTGTTGATCAGCACTCTGTTAGATCAGATAGATAAAAGCCAGAGTCTTTATATCACAGGTGGATTTGTTATCGGGATCATACCTTGCTTTTCTAGGTAAAGAAAATTTACAAGTTAATGAATCATTCTTTAATGATGGTGTTCAGTCAACTAACATTTATGTGTCTTTTTCTTTTGAGCTTGCTTGGGATGCATTCTGTTGTATAAATCTACAATAAGTTTACATTTATATATTAACAATAGCGCAAAGCTCACAAATTCATGAACCGGTAATGTATTAGTTAAAAATTAGTCAAGAAGAATAACTCTCATTGAATATCTTTTTTTTTTTCTTTTTACTGATTTTGTAGTTCCTTCGGCTTCATGATTTTTACACAGCTAAGTTGGTTTTATCTACTATTTAATCATTTTACAATTCAGTCTCTAAAAACTTGCAATTATATGTAAGATCTGTCAAAAGTGAAAGGAGCAATTTTATGCTCCTTGTTCCTTCGCTAACAAAGATGTCATAGGTGAAGTTTTCATTTGCTTTTAGAATACAATTGGAAAAGCTGTTTTCAATTAACTAAAATTCATTCAATACAACATTTAAAAATAAAATTGTAACATTGAATGATTTCTTGAATTAGACTATATAGGAATAGAAATTCCTTTATAATTTGTCGATGGCAAATGACATCTTAAATATAACATTTATTTACTCGTTATATGAACCATTGAGGCGGGGGATCAATTAAGAGATTGAGAAATAAAAGGACGATTTAATTAATTTGATCAAACTAAGACAGGCAAATGCAATAATGGGTTGCTTTCAGATTTTTTCCAACTCTCTTAATATGTTTGGGAATATAATTGTACATGGTCAATCCATTCGAGTCACTAATGCAACAGCAATTGAAAAAAAAGAAGAAAGTTGATATCAACGTTCAACATTAAATAAGAAAGGTCTTCAACAGAGATATCGATCTAAAAGAACAAATATGTGGTGTATAATTTCCTTCTAAAACATAAAACTGTAAACAACCACAAATACTTTCGTATTTGTCAATAATTATTGGCTTGCTTATTGTTGTATCTTTCAGTTCATCACTCCTTCTCTAACTGAATACCTTTAGAACGTCGATATATGCATATAGATATGTATACGCTGTATTTAACGGCATGCTTGCGTAAGTATTCCTTATTGTAAAACATACATTAATATGTTGCTGTATTTCATCTATTTTGTACATTCATGTAGGTGTTCATTCTTCGATGCGATAAGAAAAAAAATATGTAAATGTATCACCGATACAAAGATAATGTTTAATGGTAAAACAAAATCCCATCCAATGAAATCATTTTATATTGGATAGATAGATAAATAGATAGATAGATAGATAGATAGATAGATAGATAGATAATAATATATAATAAAAAAAATAGCTTTTTAATCATAATCTTGTCAAGAGAAAGCCCAGGAGGAATCTTTGTTATTATATATACAATCATCTATCAAAACTTCATTGATATGTTATTGGTGCAGATGTGCACCATATGCTACTGTATGCAAAATAAATACTTTATAAAATTATAACAAGACATCGATCATTATATATCAGAAGTTATATCTAAAAGGCACTTTAAAGAGATATATGTATATTCTTGCTATTTAAAGTTTGATTTCAGTCATAAATTTGCTTATTATTCACATAAACCGAAGGAGTTTTTGTTGGAAAATTTCACGGCGAATGCAGTTTTATATATATGAACAGTTGATATCGATTGAAATCCACTGTACTTGGTTTCAGAAAGAATTATGAAAGTAGAATATTGAAGGTTTTCATAATTATGTATTAACATGCATACACAATCATTTTCCAAAACTATGGTAATTAAGTATATAATTTATCTTCGCCGTTTAAACCCGGTATGGTTCAGTGGATAAAATACTCGGTTCGTGCCCGAGAACCGGGTTCGACTCCAGCCCTAGGCGCACCAGTGTTCTGTCTTTCGGATGAGACCGTGAATGCCGATGTCCCGTGTCATCAATGTAGGTCAGATCTCTTGCAACCTCTCTTACCCGAGATAATTTGTCATGTAGGTCAGATCTCTTAAAACACCTCTTACCTGAGAGAGACTGTCATGTAGGTCAGATATCTTACCACCTCTCTTATCCTAGAGGTTGTCATGTAGGCCAATCTCTTACCACCTCTCTTATCCTAGAGGTTGTCATGTAGGTCAATCTCTTACCACCTCTCTTATCCTAGAGGTTGTCATGTAGGCCAATCTCTTACCACCTCTCTTATCCTAGAGGTTGTCATGTAGGCCAATCTCTTACCACCTCTCTTATCCTAGAGGTTGTCATGTAGGTCAGATATCTTACCACCTCTCTTATCCTAGAGGTTGTCATGTAGGTCAATCTCCTACCACCTCTCTTATCCTAGAGGTTGTCATGTAGGTCAGATATCTTATCACCTCTCTTATCCTAGAGGTTGTCATGTAAGTCAATCTCTTACCACTTCTCTTATTCGAGAGATTGTCATGTAGGTCAGATCTCTTACCACCTCTCTTACCCGCTATATTCTTTCTTATCGTGTAGGTCAATCTATTACCTCTTCTCTTTACCTGAGATTTTGTCATGTAGGTCAATCTCTTATCACCTCCCTTATCCTAGAGGTTGTCATGTAGGTCAGATCTCTTATCACCTCCCTTGAATGGGAGGGATTACTTCATACTGTTATGTTAGATCTCATTATCTCCATTCTGGCCTGGAATGGATTATGACACATAATTTAGCTAGATGTCTTATCTATGTTCTTGTCTGGGATGGATTGTGACATATAGTTTTGTTAGATCTCCTATGTTCTCTTTTGCCTGGGATGTATTGTGCCATATAGTTCAGTTTGATCTCTTATTTCCTTTTTTCTGCGGTTAATTATGTCGTAAATGGTAATCAGATATCATATCTCCTTCCTCGCTGGGATGGATTGTGTCATAGAGTGTTCATTGATTTTTTATCTCCTCTCCTGCCTGGGATCAATTGAGTCATATAGTTTAGTTATATTCCTTATCTCCTCTCCTGCCTGGGATGGATTGTGTCTTATAGTTTAGTTAGATTTCTTGTCTCCTCTCCTGCCTGGGATGGATTGTGTCATATAGTTTAGTTAGATTTCTTATCTCCCCTCCTGCCTGGGATGGATTGAGTCATATAATTTAGTTAAATTTCTTATCTCCCCTCCTGCCTGGGATGGATTGAGTCATATAATTAAGTTAAATTTCTTATCTCCCCTCCTGCCTGGGATGGATTGAGTCATATAATTTAGTTAGATTCCTTATCTCCCCTCCTGTCTGGGATCAATTGAGTGATGTAGTCTAGTTAGATTTCTTATCTCCCTTCCTGCCTGGAATCAACTGAGTCATATAATTTAGTTAGATTTCTTATTTTCTCTCCTGTCTGGGATGGATTGAGTCATATAGTTTAGTTAGATTTCTTATCTCCCCTCCTGCCTGGGATGGATTGAGTCATATAGTTTAGTTAGATTTCTTATCTCCCCTCCTGTCTTGGATGGATTGAGTCATATAGTTTAGTTATATTTCTTATCTCCCTCCTGCCTGGGATGGATTGAGTCATATAGTTTAGTTAGATTTCTTATCTCCCCTCCTGCCTGGGAAGGATTGAGTCATATAGTTTAGTTAGATTTCTTATCTCCCTCCTGCCGGGGATGGATTGAGTCATATAATTAAGTTAGATTTCTTATCTCCCTCCTGCCTGGGATGGATTGAGTCATATAATTAAGTTAGATTTCTTATCTCCCCTCCTGCCTGAAATCAATTGAGTCATATAATTTAGTTAGATTTCTTATTTTCCCTCCTGCCTGGGATGGATTGAGTCATATAATTAAGTTAGATTTCTTATCTCCCCTCCTGCCTGGAATCAATTGAGTCATATAGTTTAGTTAGATTTCTTATTTTCTCTCCTGTCTGGGATGGATTGAGTCATATAGTTTAGTTAGATTTCTTATCTCCCCTCCTGCCTGGGATGGATTGAGTCATATAGTTTAGTTAGATTTCTTATCTCCCTCCTGCCTGGGATGGATTGAATCATATAATTAAGTTAGAGTTTTTATCTCCCCTCCTGCCTGGGATGGATTGAGTCATATACTTTAGTTAGATTTCTTATCTCCCATCCTGCCTGGGAAGGATTGAGTCATATAGTTTAGTTAGATTTCTTATCTCCCTCCTGCCTGGGATGGATTGAGTCATATAATTAAGTTAGATTTCTTATCTCCCTCCTGCCTGGGATCGATTGAGTCATATAATTAAGTTAGATTTCTTATCTCCCCTCCTGCCTGGGATGGATTGAGTCATATAGTTTAGTTAGATTTCTGGGATGGATTGAGTCATACAATTTGTTAGAATTGCTGCACCTACCTCTTTTATTTCCCAAGTACACGTAGATAAAGGTGTTTGAATCCTTTCAAGGTTTCTGACAACTTAAGATCTGTATCAGTTCTATACAATTGATCATGAGATGTTTTGTTTTTTTTTTCAGATCAATAACTGCACATTGTTGAGAATTAATTATTATGTTAGGAATATAGAGAATTATCGGACTTCAAAGTAAGTGCACCATTAAAATGCAGATATAATTTACAATAGAAACCATTCATGCTTTAAGTCACCATCATCAACAATCCCTAAGCCAAACAAGCTATTAGCCGAATGGAGCCAATTGCCAATAATTAATCGAAAATAAGGACGATAACTGGGATTGTCATAATGATCCACACTACTGGAACTTGTAAAGAGTTAATAATGGGTAAACTAACAATAGTCTTGACAAAAATGATGAAAATATTCATAACTAGAGTTTGTTCGAAAACGAGGCTAAAACTATATGTGGCAACAAATCTGGCATAGAATCAAATTCAATATCAATAAAATTGTAATAAAAAGAAATATCATTAGGTCAAGGTCACCAGGTCAAAATTATTGACCTCACATGAAAGTGCATAATGTATTAAAATCAAACATTCAAATCTTACAATTAAAAAGATATGATTAAAGTTAGGAAGTTTTAAAAGTTATCCTCAAACTTCAATGTCAAGGTCACTAGATCAAATGTTGCCGCAAGTGAAAGCTATGGTAATGGGGAATCTATATATGAAATATCAAACCTCTTTCCAGTTAACAGATATGATAAAGGTAAAGAAGTTTGAATGATCAAGATCAAACTCCAAGTTCAAGGTCACTAGTTCACACATCACTACTGGTTTAAATAAACAGCTTGGAAAAGAAAGAAAGAAAGAAAGAAAGAAAGAAAGAAAGAATAATGAATGAATGAATGAATAAATGAATGAAGGACAAACCACTATTAGACAATTCATGGTTAAACTGAGGAAATCAAAAAGGGGAACGAAAATAAAAGTGACATTACATAATATAACACATAGGCTAGAAATATAGTACCCAGATAAGGGATGATATATTTTGCCATATTCAACCTGCACTTAAGCCATACTACTATTAACGTTTATATTTGAAGTTTTGATATCTCATATCACAAATAATTCTAAGTCTTATTTCATATCATAAATACGTCAAGGTTTCGTTAACTTTAGCAATGATAATGAAAAACATGCCTCGATGTTTTACGGTATGATAATTTAGGTTTAGAACGAGTGGGGCATTGTTTTCTAGAAACATTTTTGAACATCATAATTACTTTTGTTTCATCCAACATTAAAAGTTCTTCTCATATAATCCCAGGTACATTTGTAAGCACGTAGAAATATCAAAAAGTTTATATTAATAAAACAAACTATTTACACGTTCTGAATTCATACCCCTCCTTCAAGAATTTTTATCATACAAAAGGCGCCTTAAAAGTACACATCCCTCTTATTCAATATATATATATATTGACGAAATATCTTCAGAATATAATACATCAAACTAAGATCTAAGATATTGACATCAAAACCACCGAGATTTATGTAGTTTTAGCCAAGTTTGATGAACACAGGACTCTCTAAACGACACCATTTTCCCGTTAAAATACCTCTATCCGGAGATCAAAAGAAGTCGAATCCCAGATTACTCATCGCGACTAGAGATCGGGCTCGACATTCACAATGTGTGATAACCATGATTTCGAACATTTCATGCGATTTTAATTTGACTATAAAGCATTATTTTCGAATAGTTTCAACATTTCAAAAAATGACATGGCTCATTAGCCCGAAGGTCCTCTGTGCGCATGATTTATGGCTCTCTCTATGCAGTGGCAGATAGACATCGACTTGGTATTTGACACAAATGTATGAATACAAAATGTACATAAAATTTCACAAATGATTACTTCAAAGGAACCAAGAAAATTATCATGGATAAATAAATGTTTATGAATTTTGTGACATGTCAATTTATCTCGTCCTATGGATAGCTCTTATTGAAATAAAATCATGTTTTTATCTATTTAACTGAAAAACGCATTTGTCTTAGTGAAAAAATAACTTTGATCGTGTCTGCGATGTTTCTATACAATAAATGTTAATGCATTGCAAATTTGAAGTTTTTTCTTAAATTTGTATGAAAAATTAAAATCACTACTGTATTTGATCATTTCAAAATATGCATGAAATAAAAATTGCTTAATCGAAGATTTATTTTTCAATGAGCATAAAGTGATAAATGAGTTTATAAGGGCCTTGTAGTGTAATAAAGCAATGAAATGTATTTACATACACGTATATTAAATGATTCATTACGTTAAGATTACCTTCTCTCTCTCTCTTTTTTTTTTTTTTTTTAGAAATTTGAAAATTCTGCTTTTTATTCAAATGACTTCGAGAGTTATGATAAAAAGACTATCAACCGCTGTATAACTTTTTCACGACTTGAACATTGGGTAGGGAAAAATCGACTTGAAGTGAGTTTGTATACTGTAGTAGTTGTGAATTATGATACTAGTTTTTAAATACCATATATGAAGGAGTATCTTTAGTATGAATATATGAAGTACTGTATAGTGGATTTATGTTAAGGATTAAAGGAAGGGGGGGCTGTGAATTATTCTCTTTCGTCGAAAAAAAAAATCGATGAGAAAAAGTACAGTTTACTATATTTTGAGAAAGGGGGCATGTCAAAATGGAATCAGCATCCTGCTTTGGTTTCTATGTCTTCAGTTATTTTTTCTGGGTGAAATAAAAAGAATTAATTTCTCTGAGATAAGTATAATGTTATAGGATTGCGTAATATCTACATGGTAATTGCTCTGTAGTTGGCGGGTATAAAGCGCCGAGGAGTTTAAAATGTACGGTCTCCTCTTACTTTGTAAAATCTACAAGGATTTCAAGTATTAGTAGCAATGCATTCTTGCTCTTTAAACTTTTGATAAGAACCCTCTCACTTTCTGCATATCACGGTGTGGTACATCCGTATCTCACTATGATCAATTGACTATACAGATAAGAAAAGTACAGTGAATTAACAGTCATTACACACCTTTTATACCTCCCCTTTTCCCTTCCCGGAAGGTACCTTATTAAACAAGGGCAGACAACTCATCTTATTGAAATGGTCTATAATCTACCGTCATACCTATTTTTAAAAACTACCTAAGTGACCTTTCCACAGAGGTGATCTTCAGACAATTATGGTTTAATTTAAAAAAATATATCGAAAATTTGACATTTAAAAAGTGAGCCTTACCGTGACCTTATAATAGACATGAGCCTTAAGGCATGCCTCCCTATAATCCATTTTTATTCGCCAATGCATATTTTCATTAAAATCACAAGGGTGTGTCTTTCGCGATACTTACACGGTGCAATATAAGCATTTGGTATAAAAAAAAACCGCTTCTTTTACTAGTACGAGGCATAGATTCGGATATAGAATTCATGAAATTTTATCATCGCATAGATATGAGTTACAAAATTTCCCGCTTTATCATTACAATATCCAAATGAAGAAAACGGCAATGTATATGTGGGAATTAAGGTAAGGTTGCAGTTTTCCAGAGTTAAGTTACAGGAGTTGTGTCGGCGGCAGTTAACAAAGGTCATGTGATCACTGATATCCAAACTCATATCTATTGATCTGAAAGCCAGCTTACTACTCGACCATGTTGGCTTGCTTCAGGATAAAGATTAAATAAATGATTTTATTATTGTATTATTATTTTTTAGTATTCTTTCTTTCTTCTCCCTTTCTTTTCTTTCCTTAATTTCCTCTTCTTCTTCTTTTCTCTCTTTCTTTTTCTTCTTTTCTTTCTTCTGTCGATCTATCTATCTATCTATCTATCTATCTATCTATCTATCTATCTATCTGTCTGTCTGTCTGTCTGTCTGTCTGTCTGTCTGTCTGTCTGTCTGTCTGTCTGTCTGTCCGTCTGTCTGTCTGTCTGTCTGTCTGTCTGTCTATCTATCTATCTATCTATCTATCTATCTATCTATCTATCTATCTACCTACCTACCTACCTACCTACCTACCTACCTGTCTGTCTGTATGTATGCCTTTCTTTCTTTCTTTTTTTTCTTTTTGTCGACAGATATGAAGGAACACGAAGCTTTATTCTTTCTTTCATTCTTTTTGTCTGTCTGTCCTTTCTTTCTTCCTTGTGTATTTTATTTTTATTTAAATATTTGGGGGGGGGGGGTGTTTTGCTTTGGAGTTATTTTTCTTTTTCCTTTTTAACCGAAAGTATACATACATAAGGCGTTATTTATTAGTTTTATGTTAAACATCATTAAAACGTGCTCACAAATTCAAATAATTTCCTCGTATATCATACTTTATGCTTCAAATTAAAGTTTTTGAAGAGAAATGCATTCATCTGGTAGCATCTGCATACCAAAATAAATATCTACAAACATCATATACCGACGCTATCTTTCATAGACAACTGACAATGTGTTTGTTTTTATTTTTATTATCCTACCAATAAGAAAACATCGGCTATTTACTAGAGATATGTTTGTAGCAAGCACTTAAATGTATATAAAAACAACCCTTGGCTAATGTACGACAAGAAAAGGTAATAAATGATAAATTTATCATTGATATGATAACAAGTAATACACATTATGGCTCAATAAATATATTTTTATGGTTAAATGGACTGGAAATTGCATAAAATATTCTTTATAAAACACATTATTCTTTAATGTACATTCTGATTCCAAAACCAGACCTTTGTGTAAATAATGGCTATTAAATATATTGTCTATTCCTCCCCGAATGAGAATTTTCTGAACGATGACATAATATCAACAGTTCTTTTCCCACAATTTGTCATTTCGCAGCTCTGCTTTTCAAAGCACTCTCAGAAGTTCAGGAAAAAATATTCCTTTTAATTTATTCTTTCAAAACAAACAAACAAAAAACAAAAACAAAAACAAAACAAAACAAAACAAAAAAAAAAAAAAAAAAAAAAAAAAAAAGAAAAGAAAGAAAGAAAAAGAAAGAAAGAGAGATATTTATAATAATGATAATAATCTATCGTCCATACAGACAGAAGTTTTAATCCTGTTTTCTATACATGTATCATTTCCTTATTTTTTCCTTATACATCAAATATCTTTGCTTTTGGTCCTATTCATGTAATCCTTTCCTCCTTTCTATGAAAGGATACTTTCCACACTCAACATTCCCAATGGTGTCCTTTCCGAGAAAAATAATAAAGAAAGAAAAAATAAAACCTCCTTGGCGGAGACTAAGTTACTTCCGGAATTCTCTTGAAAGTACATCTATTTTACATATATCACCTATATCTTTACTGCCTCGTCACCTGTGTATGTCATGACACGGCTGATTTACAGCGCCATCCTTTTATTGTTGCTCAAGCAGCAGAAGTTTGTTTACATACACGCTTCTTACGGCGTCAACGTTATGATTTCACAGTTCATGTTCCCAGAAAAATAATACAAATTACACAGTTTATGTGAAGAAAAGATATAAAGTAGCTATGGGAGGATAAAAAATAAGCTTGTTGTTGTAGATGTAAGAATAATTTGCTCCTTTTCTTTTAAAGTAATGATCTATCCATGGTGCTATCTACGGAGACCTGATGTAAAAAATGATACCCCCCCCCCCCCCCCCCCCGCCAAACCCCTTATTCTTCTACTAGTATGATGGGGTCCCCGTGATTATGACGATGCCGAGATTGGTTTTTCTTTTTAGTTGGTGCTTTACAACGCACTCTTAAGGATTTGCAGAATATACCTTCTACGAAAGAGACTTGACTTCAGCGGTGGAAACCATAGGTACCCTTTAACTTAATGGTGGGATTGGTGTAACAATGGCAGTGACGAAATCGGGTTGGTGCCTTATCACTCCCTTATAAACACCTAATGTGATATGCAGTGAATACGAGACCCTTGACTGATTCCAACGACGGTACCCTTTGACTTGATGCTAAAATGGTGGATTTTCTTACCTCAATGGCAGTGGCGGAATTAGGGCAACCCCTGGGCTTTCGCCATATATTTACAAGTAAAATTCCAAATTTGGCACCGCAATGGCTGAGATGTTTGGCTAATACTTGATTTTCACATGTGCCTTCTTACTAGATACTCATGTGATATGCAGCGTATAAGAAACCTCTGAATGAATAAAGCGAGGATGGTTGGCAGATGGTCATTTTGCGAGGGTGCTCAGCAGTAGGTCAAAACTTGTACCATGTACTACTGATGTTACGGTCAGGATTTAGGAACAGAATTCCTGACAATCAAGAAAATCAACAAAAATATAATTCCGAAATACTTACTACCTACTGATCTCATAGGAAATGTCTTGATATTTATTGCCAGTGATGTACGATGTATCAGTGATAATAGATGTTGAAAATAAGATTTGGTAATTTAAAAAAAAAGCTCATAGTGCAGATGTGTGGTCAAAATCATATACATATATATCAAAATGTGCTATGAAAGAAAGAAAGAAAAAAAAAGAAAAAGAAAGAATGGAAAGAATGAAAAAATGAAAGAAAAAAGAAAACAAGAAAGAAAGTATAAAGAAAACCAGATTGACATTGATTAAAATAGACGATTTCTGATTTTAGTGAAAAAAATAACAATTCCGTCATTTGTGGAAACCTTTCACATCATACCACTTTTGCTTTCCTGGACACCAGAATATATGCTTAAATCATAATCAATTAAACGTCAGCTTCCTAAAAACTAGGATATGTTTTGAGGGCACAGCAGAATGTCTGGACAGGAGTCGGCAATTTACATTTCTTTAGAAGTCGTCTGCCCTCGGTCATAAATACTCTTCGTTAACAACGAATATCCAAAACGACCAACACACGCCAGCGCGCGCAATCAACTAAAACTCTTTCTGCTGTCCAACGCAGACGACATAAGCAAAGCTAATTATCCATTTTATGATTCTGCCACATGTTTTCGCGCCATTTCTGCCATTCAGTAGAGAGCAAAACTCGAAGAATGCATACGAGTACTTCGGAGCGGGCAAATTGTGCTGCATAAACGTTTCATTCATACGGAAACAGATCCGTCATGCATATCTCAGGTCTATTAACGTTGGCCAAATTTTCAGGAAATATCATTATTCTGAAAAACCAAGTAGGCGACGATAGACAAGTTGGCACCGGGGGTACAAATGTTATATCAATGGCTGAGCAGTGGGTCTACGGAACATGAAATTGTAATGAAAGAAGTTTGTTTTCAATATGCAATGACTGTAGAATTAAGCTTTAACCTCATTTATTTTCTTGAGAAAGTGTTGGAAAAAAATATTCTTTCACTTCTATCAATGCAAACCATCTATTGGTTTTTTTTTAAGTTTTTAACAGTACACTTCAAGAGTTGAAAAAAACTTTGAGAACAAGAAATAACTCATTGCCATGTATGTATTCTGTAAACTTATTAACGAGCTTTGCAAGCTCTCGAGTTCCAAACTAATTAAGCTGGTGACATGTTGGTAAATGTCATGACAAATGTTGAATAAATGAACGATACAATTAATTAAATAGGAAATATTTAAATGCTTAATGTTTGTAGATATATAAATGTGCGATATAAATATACACAGGTATGACAAAGAACCAACGAATAGTGGTGATTCATGCATGCAGGTTGGATCGTGTTTGACGTATTCTACATCAAATTCAGAAAAGGTTTCTCCATTAAGCAGTGTTATTTCAGAGTGCATATCGCCATGATTGACACTTGGACTTTGATTTAGGTATTTCAAAGGCGACAATCTGGCATTTTGATTGACAAAATTCGCATGCCTTCTTGATCATAGATGTTTAGAACAATGTTGGCTTCTCTACCACGTGGTGAAAATCAACATTTTACATTTAATTGCCAATTTACATGCCCTGTTTATTAAAAACATACCATCTTTCAAATATAGACCTGTACAAAGCCACCGACTTGTAGGGGTAAATTCCGTTCATAGTTAGATGTTTTCTTTATGCATGTTTGGCTATCATCGAAGAATTCATGTCCTTTCATTAACTGCATTAGTCATAGGATTTGTATTCAAATAGATTTGTGATCCGAATTTAGTGTCACATTGGGTTTTACGGCCTCTTTAGTCAACAAAAATTATTAACTGTACACACCACTAATTCCTTATTTGCACGAAATATGAAACATCAATATTTTGTGAAATAGCCATGGATACAGAAAAAACGATAAGAGCTAAATAAAAGTAAAGAAAAAAAAAAAGAAAACGTAAAATGTCAAAGATAAAATAAGACAGTCAAAGGAGGATGAAATCTGCAGGATATTATGTATATTTCTGAAAGGTGAAAGCCGTTTTTATCGATATTTTGTGTTTTGTTATACTTTTCACTTTTTGTTTTTATGACATTAAAATTACTAAAACTATATTTGATAATACAAAATAAAATGTTGACTAACAATTCAGAATATTTGTCTAGCATTAGGTCAATTTAACAACCGAGAATAACTTTTTGTCACTGAACATTTCTATGATCGCACAAAGAATATGTACCTTAAAGATAAAACCAACACACTATATAGGACATTGGACCACTGCAATGTCCTGAGTATATATCATTATCAAAACCAATTTATATAAAACCGAATGACCAAAGGATAATTTGTATGCACAGCTCTGTCCATAGGGAGGTTCTAAGGCTCTTACTTTTAGGTCAGTTTGGTATTAATAGTGCTCTTCACATATTCAGATTTTGGATTGACACAGCTCCGGTATCACTTCATCGAATGCATATATGGTGAATTCATCCATTCAGGAATATCTGTTCCTGTATTTATTTTACAATAATGATCATGTACGTGCGTTGGCTGTACTGCATTATGGTTTTTGAATTCAATAATATATGATATCGTGGTTTTTATTATAGCTCTAGCTCATGACCAGATCATTATCCCAAGCCATTTGAAAAATACTTTTTGTAATTAGAGTAAACATTCAAGACAATTTAATTCAAATTGGGAAATGGATTTAAATTTTTTGGAATTAAATCATGAAGTATTATTTTGATTATACATGATCTCCATTAAATCTAATTAACATTTTACAGACGTACAGAACATAATGTTAGCCAAAGAATGAAGAATTGAAGCAAATGCAAATTGTTATCAAATGGTATTGATTTATTGCACTTTTTTTCTAAAGTTTGAACATCAGTTTGTCGCTTTATCAAATACAGTAATGGTTTTCAATCATTATCTCGTGCTTAAAAAAACAATATAAATTTGTTCAGATTGTTAATTACATTACATAAAGTACTATACAGAAATATAGTTTTTAAAAACGGCATTGTGTTAAATAAATATTTACACAAATTAAGTCATTATTCATAGTGACAGCCCATTCTTATCACTACCCTTGAAACAGAAATATTTTGTTGTTTTTCAAAATTGTTTTATATATATATATATATATATATATATATATATATATATATATATATATATATATATATATATATATATATATATATATATATATATATACAATATATACGCATGTCCTTCTCTGTCTGCTTTTTGTCTTGTGTTAAACGTCATAATACAACGTCATACGTTATGTTATATACAAAAGATATTAGGCCGCATGTAGAGTTAATGTTGAAGGTTTTCACCAGCGAAGAGTGCAACGCATATCTAAATCCCGCATATCTCGAACCCGAACAATTATAAAAATGGAATATCTTCCATGGTTGGGTGACACTCGACACATTTTCCGCGTGAGGAATTTTTGCTTCAAACACTCCTGCACATTTATCTTCCAAACTTCACCCCATATTTCATAAACAACAAGGAGTTTCAGTAATGGAGTAATTTGAATCTCCTTTAACACACGCATTAATATTATGTCTTTATCGCCCATGCTTTATATTTGAGCACCACAACAGAAATTGACGAGGAGAGAGTACATCTCGGGTAGGTACCCATTGAGGATGCTTTGTTCTAGCCTCAAGTGGGAGGGATCACGCATGAGATGATTGATGGAGATTTAATGGGGATGCCCCGTGGGTCGGAAATTGTTGATGGTATAATCCGAAGCCCTGACAGCTCTCCGCGGACCGAATTGCCTCGGGAACTCTGATCCTCGATCTTGTCCCTTTTTGCATCGACAGAAATGTATTTTGGACAGTTTACGAAATTGATCACGCGAAGATCTCACTTTCTGAAGATGTTCTATTTGATGATACACATTACTTCTGTCCTCTGGCCGTTTCTTATTTATCAAGGAGTCACACAAAGCTATATTTTACTTTATCTCTTTTTGTTACCAACTGTGCTTGTTTTAATTATTTAAGCCTAAAAGGAAAACAAATTGAGCAATGTTAAGAGTACACATATTTAGGATATTAATGATTATAATAATGTAGTGAATTCTAGGATTTGTTTTCCATTTAAAAGATTGTATAGCATGATTATATGTATCGTTGATTTATCTGAATTCTAATGAAGAATGGTAGATTGATTTATTTATCTGAATTTTTTTTTTTCGGGGGGGGGGGGGGAGTTGTGTTGATTTTCCACTTTCACTCTATAGAGAAACTGACATACATTCTTCTGGAGTTTACTTTATAATTTTTGAAATAGGTATCTTTGAATTTAATGCTTTTGAATTAAAAATCCTATGTTGAATTTCTACAAAATATTTTTTCCAGAAATCGTGGATGCAGAAAAGCATTGTATAAGATTGTCAATGCTAGTGATAAATATAATGTAAAAATGTTGGAGTTTTATGGACGGATATTTATTTCTGTATACAAATCAACATTTTGTCAAATACATACATATAGTTTTATTATATTATATTATATTATATTATATAATATTATATTATATTATATTATATTATATTATATTATATTATATCATATTAAACGTTTGTGTAGTTATACCTGAAACGGTATATACATTCTCCCACAAAGTTTAAATTTGTAGGTAGAATAATTTTCATTTCAATTAATATAATAGTAAAATGTTTGTTATGTAGCCGTAGCCGTAGTCATACAGTGCAGTACATCTGTGTATCGTTACATGCAGTACGATCCGCCCATGCCTAATTAATAGCAGCTCACACCAATTATACTTGTAAAGACAGCATACTATTAACAATTAACAGAAATGTCCCTATATCAGAGTTTTATATAAATAACTTCATTTCGATGGTTGTTTCATCTCGAAATAATTCTGTATATTTTGTGTATCAAACACTAATGTATGTTGCTCATCTATTTTCATAACTGAAGGAATCCTTACACAACGCGCATCGCTAATTTCTCAAAAAGCTAACAAACTTTCTTGGGAGACACAAAGTCTGTCTAAGGGGGACTAACTGTGGCATATCCTATAATTCAACTAGCTTTATAATGTATAAGGGGTCACGTATGATTTCAAATAATGTCAATTAACACAGCATCTCGCGAACCCCTCGTACAGATCAAAGGATATTCCGAAAGACTCTCGCGATGAACTATATATTCCATAATTTTACGAAGCACAACACGGCGACGGAGCATATGGCAAAACGATATTTTTCATAGAATGAAGTATTTTATACGTTATCACAAAATATTGTTTGTTTATATACATGTGTTCGGGCTTGTTATTTAGCTTTATTGATCTATGAAGCTTAACGGCAATTTTCTTTACCATTACCATCTTTGTTATTGAAGAGGAAACACGCTAAATCACACATCTAGTTTTTATATCAACAGGCAGCAGGAAAAATGATGCGAATAAATAGGAATTGATGTGACATATTTTGAACGTTGTAAGTAACGTTGATCAAGATTAATTTGTACGTCTCACAAATAATAAAACGTTTTTGGCTCTACCCGCCGTTCGTTCGCTTATCTGATCAGACATATTTTTAAATCAAATTTTGATTACCAATACTGTTCGCAGCTATTTTTAGATATTTTTCACGGTCAATTCAATCCATATATTCATTTGATTGTGTGTTTTTCTTTGTGGTAGACTTTGCGTATCGATTGGAGAATAAAACAACTTATAGTACTCTTGTCTCGATTGCACCAGGCTTGTCCCATTTTGGTTCCTTTTTGTGATAATTATATTAAATCACATAAATTCAAATGCAATTTATATATTAGAGCATTTGCAATTTCTCCGATTTATTATTTTTTTTATACTAAAGCAGAATTATTATTGAATACATGTTCTTTGCATGTACATCACAGTTTGACATACAATGGAGCCTGATCTCTCTCGTTCTGAATATGCTCTAAAAAGTTAAAAGCTAACAAATATAATGCCTTACAATTCAAACCGTTGATAAACATGTCTACAATATATCATTGATACTCGTTAAAACAAAATTCATGAAAATCCTAAAGATTGTCTATAAGTGAAAGCTTAATTCGTTTTGATTCCTCTCTCGTATCACCGTTAAAGAACTAAGAGAGAGAGAGAGAGAGAGAGAGAGAGAGAGAGAGAGAGAGAGAGAGAGAGATATTATATAGTCATTGTATTAAAATAAGAAGTGTAGATACTATTATGTGGAATTCAAATTTTAACTAATAATTTGTTTATATTTTCTATTTATTATATCATATTATTATAGCATCTAACTAGGACCTGTTCAGTAAAGTTTGAAAGTATTTGTATTCAACAATAAGATACAAACATATATAAATGAAGTTGTCAGCTTTGGAAATTACAAACAAAGCTTTTGAAACTATGAGATTATAATTAATGCTGTTCTAGTTTAATCATAAACTTATTAACTTTTTGATTTTTAATTTTATTTTATTTCAAAATAGGTTGCGAAGGATAATGCCTGGGTTATTTAAAAAAAATTAAATAAAAATTAATATATTATTATGCAGTGAAATTACACACTCATGATATTTGTCCCTTCTTTGTTTCTTTCCTTCTGTCTTTTTTATTCATTTTGCATCTTGTATAAGAAGAAAATGTATCTTTCATGAGAAGAAACATGCGAGTTCTTCAACGTCAGAAAATAAATTCCTGAGAGAATGTCATAATTATTTTTTGTTATTTCTATGAAAAAGTATTACACTGTATTTCATTAAATTTGAAAGAAAGGATATGAAAAAAGACATCTGATTTTTTTAAATGACGTAATAGTGGTCACTTCAAATCGAGCATCAATGTATCAACATGTTCCAGAAATCCTGTATTGCCTCAGGGACAAATGATAAACAATTGGACTTAACTTTATGACACAAGCCACCCCAGAATCTCGATACCACACAGGCATTCAAGGAAATACGTAGGCTATATATTTCGCTAGCGCAATATGTTTCTTTTTATCTTGATATGTAGCTCAAATCCATTAGATTAAAATAAATTCAATTAATATTTTATTTTGAAATGAATAATGAATACAGGGATCGCTAAACCACTAGCTATGTTAATTACTGTCCCGTTGTTTGTTCTGAATTCGTTATCTTTCTTCTCAATATCAGGAATGCTATCAACAGCAACATGTTTGACATTTTGAAAATAAAATTAATTCCATGTATGCGTGAATGCATATTGATTGGATATTATTTTGATTTGGAGTATTTCCATGAATAATAAAACATATCGTCCACAAATTTCAACTCTATATCAACATTTCCCCTCTAGGACTATTGTTCTAATTTACATATTAACCAGAAAACAAACCTTTCGATTTGTTCGCGAAGGTTTGATGCTTGTACTTTTACAAACTATTTCAAAGACAAGAATAGATTCTGAAGTGTTCCAGAGTTAGTAGAAGTTCAGGAAATAACAGTTCAATTGTAAATAATAATTAGATTCCATTGACACCTTGATAGATTACAGTCATAACAAGGGTTTTTTCAACAAATTCAGAGTAAAAATAATTCCCACTATAAAATATTCATAGAGTTAATCATTCGCTGAACAAACTTAATCTGTGCTCAGTATATCGGTATTTGAAAAACAGTTATGAATAAATCGTGTCAACGTTTTCAGCTTAAATGGCTTAAGATCTCATGCGTGGAGAAAGACGAAGCCTGAAAGCCGGAGCAAATCACCTTGGGATTAGGGTGTGAAAAGAGGAGGGAAAGTATTATGGTACACGACTGCCTTCAGGGACCACAGGTTTTGTTCAGAAGTCACTCGGCTGCCTATAACGCACAGTGTGACACCACTGGAGAACAAAGCACCACTAGCCCGTCTCGGTGATGCATCTGTTTGCATTTTGATTCGCAATACGGCGAAGGTCTTTCTCTCTTTCATTCACTGTTGAAGTGAAAGTAAGAGGTCTTTGTGATCGGAATCAGGCCTCCAGAAAGGGTAAACAACCTATTGATGACGACATTCAACTCCGATCAGAATAGGTTCGCTAGAGTTGAAGCAACATTTTGTGAATGGTGACATTTAAGTATTCCGCAATTAGTAGTCATGTTTACATATATGTTTACAATGTGTTGTCTACTGTAGGAGTTAATATCATTATTGTGTATTTAAGAGAAAGGTTAAAATTAAATTTCATTACTAGAATTTTATGAATTGCTATTCAACCAAAACCAATGTCATTATCTTAAAATCAGTAAACATATGAGGTATTTTGTTTATTTATTTATTACTTTATTTTTCATTTACTTATTTTAAGTTAATTTTTAAAAATATTTATTTATTTTGAATATTATTGTTTTGCCAGGATTGAGTAATACCACATGGTTTAGTCAAATCTCTTTACTTTCCACTTTTTAGAACCGGCCTAGCTCAATCTATTGAGTAATTGACCCGTGATTCACAAGTTGCGGGTTGGCACGTTCGTGCGCATTCTGTCCTTCTGATGAGCCAGTCAAACCCGAGGCTCCGTGTAACTACCACTGTTTATATATAAATATATTGTTTATATTTATGTTTGTTTTGTTTTTAAAATATTTTTAATAGAACACACCAACCACATTATATACATACAGTTATGATATTCGAAAATGATAACAAACAATAAGACATATGATTAAATAGAATAAATGAAATAAATTGTAAATAATATTCTTACAAAGATTTGCTAGACTGATATCGAAATAAGTCGATAATTATTCTTGATTATGTATCTTCATATTGTGGTATTAAGTCTTTTCTCTATACAGAGTTATTTCCCATATGAGCAGGTATCTCGCATCAAACCATTATGACGTCAACCAGTTTTATGACAACTGGTGTAAAATTACGGGAAGTGATATAGATATTGTATGACGTCACAAGGGTTTGACGTCAGATACTTGCTCAAATGGGAAATAACTCTGCATAACGAAAAGACCCAATACAGATTTTACAGTGGCAGCAATCAAATGTTGGAAGGGATAAAACAAAAAAAGCTCTTCTGTTTTACATAGCATAACAATAATAATAAAGTTTGATCAACATCAAGTCATAGTTGCAATATAATTAGGTCCCTCATTTTTTCTCCAAATTGGATTCACATTTCCTGTTCTTATGCTCATGTTTGCTAACAGATATCGGAATAAACATCAGTATACTTTACTTTTTAAACTATAGAATTGATTTCAGTATAACTGTTACCTTGTACTGGTTTTCTTAGAATTGTTCTAATTCTACATATATACTCGTGAATTTATTGGAGTAAGGTTATTTTAAAAATGTGTACTTATGCATTCATATCAAAACTGGCATGAAACAAACTTTGAATTAATTCAATTGACCAATTAGCGTTTCCTTTTAATCGCAGGACTCCATTGATTACATTGAAACATCATTTTCCAGTTTTTATTCCTCTATAATTTCCAACGCCTTTCAGCATGAATCAATAGAGTGCAGCCTTCTTACTAACTGGTTCAATGACGAAAAGAAAGCGGACCGCTTGTGGCAGTGAACCCATTCACCAATTATGTCTTCGCTTGTTTCTCTGTGAAGTCAGTAAGAAAATGGACATTTATTTACATGAAACATCATATAGCGGTTCTTAATGTGAGAATGACTTTAATTTGTAGTTCTTTATCTTATCAATATCGTCATAGAGTTTTACATATGAACAGGTTTTGATTGTTATTGGTACAAAAACTTGAGAAATATTTCATATCTGATATGCCGTTAGCAATATACAGAGGAGCAGATCGTTTTTAAAAAGAGAAAGAAATTTCATACACATGTTCTCTTTCATACTGAAATTTTTTATAGAAGAAAATTCCTTACACATATTCTCTTTAGATTCTGACATTTTATAGAGAAGAAAATTTCTACATTTAATATTTTTCATACTATCATGTTATTGACAAAATAATTTCCGGCACATATTCTCTTTCATACTGACATTTTATAGAGAAGAAAATTTCCTACACAAATCACCTGCATATGGACATTTTATAGAGAAGAAAAATTTCTACACATATTCTCCTGCATATAGACATTTTATAGAGAAGAAAATTTCCTACACATACTCTCTATGAAATTGACAACGAAAAATCAAATATGCTTATATCAATTGTATCGTTAATTCTTTTTCCAATGAAAACTACTAATGCCAGAGAATACCCTGGTTCGATTGTGCTAATCAGAGGAGAAGCAGATTGCAAATATGTCATGACTGCTATATTTACTTCAAACTGCTGCTGGTACCTATTCATACACGTAGAAGTTAAGAAAGTGTTGTGTGAAAGGCCAAACCTTTGACTTTAATCAATGGTAAATGTACTCATCTTACATTTGTCAGGGTACCATTTTATCCCTTGACAAGACTTCCCCTGTATATATCATTTGTGTAAATCTAATGATGATGATTTCAGGTTATGCCATTTATACTCAATAAGACGACAGTTTTTACTTGCTGATAAATACTGGCCAATAGATCAAATGTCACCATAGGCAGGATATATTACTCTTTCATGACACCAAAAACACTCTCCTTCTGGTTGATCTAGGTGATTGTGGTTGACCATATGTGTCTTAACCACACCATTTGTTTGCCTTTTGTCAAATTAAATGACCGTCCTAAATCGGTATCGTAATTGCACTACAATCAAATATTTTTGTAATGTGTTATATGTGCTAGTATATTATTGATATTCATGTATTGTATAGCTCCATGGTGAATTCTGCCACATAACTGAGCCAGTAACTCCTCTTTTTTCTTTCGACTTTTGTAAACTTTTTACAGTAGACCACATATAACATACCCTCATGTTATAAAAAAAAAATTAGAAAGGAGTAGGTAATTTAAACTTGGACTTAGTGGTTTTATTCGTCGTAAAATAAGAAATAACACAGTGTACAACTTTGGCTTGTTACTTAAGTCAACTGTTCCTTTTATTATGTCGATATTTGCTTTGTCCTTCCGTCATTCCTTCACACAATTGGTTTCTATATGATAAACAGAGCTCCTTGCACCCGATTAAAACCAGATTTGGATATTTGGATACTTATCAAATCGGGAAGATATCCCATTGATTTTGGGATCAATAAGTAAAGGTCAAGGTCACATCCTGTAAAAACAGATTGCAATTATTGGTTTCTAGATGATCATGTACCACACATACTGTAATACAAAATTTGGATTGTTACAAAAAAAGAAATTTAAGTCAAAAGGTCAAATGTGGATGTTCATTTTATTTTCTTTCATTTCTTTCCTTTTACTTCTGTGGTACATGTGTTAATAAAACGTAAACATTAAATACATGAAATATCTGGGGGTTTTTTGTTTTTTGTTTTTTTTTTTTTTTGTTTTTGTTTTTGTTTTTGTTTTTTTTTTTTTTGCTACATTTGAAAAGTATTTCAATCACTATGAAGGAAAAAAATGCATTAGAAATATAAAAATATTTGACAATATTGACCGAAAACCTTTAAAGTATGTATTGGATATTTTAGTAAGATTGTTACATTATTCTGAACATGTTGAAAAAGAGAAGATGAAAGCGTGTGGTAGTATGTACGATGATTGAAATTAGGGAGCACACTCAATAGAAATATTTGTAGACCTTCAACTCGGCCAAACTTTGTTTCTCATTTAGATTCGAAAAACTAATTCATTATATTGTGAAAAGAAGTAACTTTTGACAAAATGAATATTTCTTTCCTTGATCAAATGTGTAACAACCAAGAATTGAACAAGCGAAACCCCCCCCCCCCCCTTCTTTTTTCAATTTCTTGATCAAATCCGCGTCTGCTTTTCATTGCGTTTGTCGTCTCACTCTGAAATTATGTACATTTGCTGTCCTGCATGTATTTCCTTTTGAGTATGACTCCAAGCAAGTTTTAATCCAATCTCAAAAATCTTGAGTCTGCACTCGAAAATCACAGATTAATATTCTCAATAACTGTCTGACTCTAATCTGAGTGAAAGCTCACATTTGATTTAGGAATCCAAAAATTGCATAACCTCGATGTAAAGGGGTGGGGGCAAAGGAATAAGCTTCTCCAGTTTGTGTTGCTATACCCGCTATAAATGCCCAACACTGATAACACATATATAGTTGTATAGAAATTGTCATATCTGCAAAACATCAGACTATCTCAAGGCAATCCGTTTATTGGACTTTTGTTCTGTCATCACTTTGTGTCTCTTACAGAGAATAGATTTCTGAGACACGTCAAATCTGTAGTGACGCAGGTAAAAAAAAGGCTGAACTTTGTTATTTTTTTCTCAAGATCCTATTTTTAAAACACTACTGAATTTTTTCAATATGGGCATGAATAAAGTATCTCTTACTTTATTTGTAATCCATAGATATTTTCTATTTTTTACAATATGGTAATATTGTATCCAACTTCAAATTCTCATGAAATGTTGATTTCACATGATGAAACTTACCGAACCTATTTCTACACTTCCCAATATGATCTTTATTGTATAATAAAATTTCTAAATACACTTAATGAATATTCATGATAGTATGGATATATTAACGGATAATGAATTGAATCCATCTGTCATACCTTGATCTGCATTCCGATAATGAATTCGACATTGGTACATAACTAGTGATAGAAATTGAAATTCAATAAGAAATGATATAAGTTCTGATGATAATATTTGCTTCTCTGTGAGACATGATCCATTCATATGCGAAGTTATGAGATAAGATAATTTATGATTTATGTAACATCATTATTCAGTAATTTGTTACCATAAACTGAAAGGACGATGAATGTGGACCATGAAATTATTATCAAAACTGTGCATGAATTAGAATAAAAGACGTTGGAGTCGATGGTCTGGAATTACAATAAAATATATTTTAAAGTACAACATACCTATAGAAAGCGTATAGTCATACCTGCAAAGAGGTGAAAATTCTACATTGCGGAACAATACAAAATTGCAGATTCCTTTTCCAACAAAGGATCGTATGCAACTATAATGTACAACATTTATCCTCGATAAAACTTCATTCAATTTCGTAGCACCCTCTGCTATATACCTAATGTCCGATTGTAAATATTCCTAAGACAAAACACTGACCGATTTTCCTTTATTGTAATTGTTGTCAATATTCACATTCTAGGACAATTTATTATAACACGTGTTCACAAAGTACATGTGTGGCTTTATCTCTACATTACGTCAGTCATTATATTCTCGTCTAGAACATATTTCCCGCGTAGATTTCCTCGAAATCGTCTCGATGAAATGTTTATGGATGATTCTGCCATAAAACCGGGACTCGCTTGTAATTATCGAATGTATGCTGAAATGTTCATTGCCCAGACGGGCGGAAGATAAAACCCGTTATAAGACTTTTTATACTCTATATCATGTTTATTTATACTATAGGCTGAACGTATTTAGCATTTCGGCATAAGGGTTTTGAACATGTTATATTCATATTATATCCGTATTTATTGCCGGCCAATAAATCGGAAACATTTAAGATGAATTTGAAATAAAGAGAAACTGTTGATATCATGTTGTAAAACTCCGAACTAAGGTGAACATCAATGAACCGCTTTGACCTATAAGGAAGACTGGGCACCAGGGAGTAAACACCCCCAGTAGGATACTCACGTCTGTTATGCAATCCCCAAACTTACATTTTAAACCAATAATTTGAACATAGGTTTTAAATTTTAATCACAAAGCGACATTGAAGTTTAATAGGATAAATTTGTCATGTGAAATGTAAAGTGAATAATTATGAAAAAATAAAATCCTGGCAGATTCCATTGCACATTTTTTATGATTCATTAGACGAGTTTAACAGCTAATGTAAATAAAACAATGCATAATAGAGTACATAAAATAATGTGAAAATATAATCTAATTTTGAATAGTGACAAACATTTAAATATTAGTCTATACATTTTGTTATTTCCTTCTATTCTGTTCGTTGACGCAAATGTATTTTTTTTTTCAGTAACATATTTCGTCACAATTTTATACATTGTTTGATTTGATTGTTTTGTCATATTGTTGGCATTTTAATTTAGTCTCTGAAGATGAGGATTGGTTTGGATCATACAAAAAAATATGACACAAATGATAACAGCTTCCTTGTTCCAGGAATGTGATTTACAACATCTAAATGAAAATAAAAAGCATCTGACGTAAATTATTACTTTGTATTTGTCAGAAAGAACTGTTCTGGTTTCGATACGATTGCAAGTTATAAAGTAAAATGAAAATGTATCAAATACTAATGCAGAAATGTTGAATGCGAAATTGGGCAAAACTCCTAGAAGAATCTAATATGGTGTAGGATCAGGTGACATGGAAGTGAAAGCAACTCCTGCTTTTTGGCCACATCCACCGTGATGTTAAAGTCGCTGTTAAATAAAACAACCATAAATTGTATAAAAAAAACTCAGCCATGACTATATAAACAATGACCTAGGTTTGAATACTACTATAACGTTTTAATTTTTCCTTTCTCTTTCTTCATATTAAACGAAATTAGCCGTTTTGTCATGATCAAACATTGTAAAGTTGAGTCCGAATTGTATTGCATGTGTTGTGCCTTATGTAATGGTGTTTTATTTTCACCTAACTTTCGTTTTTGTTGTCCATAGAAATAATCTACTGACTGTAATCACAGGGTTTTTTATTGGGGTAGGGAGGCGGGGGCGGCGGTTTAAGTTGTGAAAATGAACAGAGGTTAAAATAACGAATAATTTATGATATAAAAATGAGTATTATAATTATATATTCATTTTATCAAAGAAGCCTGCAAGACTGATGTATATGTATTTATGTTAAATAAATTGCCCCAATAGCTTGTTGTTTTTAGCGAGATGATGCGCAGAAGTACTTTTACTGGAGGTCAAGATGAAATATACATATTATTATCATATTTAGGTCGCATTCAAAATAATACATACATTCTAATTTTGTGTCAGTCGGCTTGTCAATCATTCGTGCACTTTTGAGAAACAGATTTTCTCTCTTTTTTGTATGTTTGTTATCGCATCTCATGGTGTAATGACTAAATACTATTTGTTTCAGATACTGTAAATTAATAATTAAATAGAAATGCCATGTATAACAAGAATTAATATGCATATCATTTATTTTCTCTTTGCATTAATACTGTTCAAGGTCATTGACTAGCTGTACATTATACCTGTATACCGGAAAGTATAAAATCTGGAACCGATACTGGAGTTGCATCTGGAAGTCGAATGCAATATTATGACGGATTGCTGGCACCGGGAGATTCATTAAGGTGACAGATATTTCAAACATCATTTGATAAACGATCCTACAACGCAAGGAAAGTTTTTCTGTGATACCTCATTTTTACTGTCGAATTGATGTGTTTTGTGCAGGAATTTCTAGCACACGTCTGCCCAAGTCGTTATGCCCCGGAACATGTTCGTAGCGTAATGATAATAGTAGGTCAGAATTATGTAAATAGAGTATAAAAAGCAAAAAGTACGTCAAAACAATTAAACATTTTGAAAATATAAACACAAAACAAGGACTACGACATTTGTGAGACGTTAATAATATAATAAATGGCTGTTTGTATTTATTGAATAAATAGTCTATGTAATTAACAGAATGTATTTGCTTTCTTTTGTTGCTTTAATAATCTCTTGAAACATTTATTACTACGCTTTTAGTTATTTATTTTTTATAGTTACTGCATTTAATAACACATATTATTACAAACAAGTAATAGGATTTTCAATTACATCTCGGCTTTGAAAATTTGAATAAATACATGTTTTATGGACATTACATGCATGATTTCTGTAGGCTACCATTTTTAGTTATCCTCTGCAAGGATTGTATAATCCAAATAATTTGATTGATTGATTATTGTTTTACGTCACTTCACAATTATTTTACGTATATTGTGACGCCATCTGCCTGATACATCGCATAGAAATTTATACCTTTGCTACGGACCCTCCCAAAGCATTGAGGGATCTTTTACCTGTCACGCCTACTGCGACAAGGAATCAGGGTTTTTACTGTTTCATCTGAAAGACAGAACACCGATACACCATGGCGGGAATCAACCCGGACCTTCCGGTCACTCACCGAACCAAACAATTTGAAGTAGTTACTAATACTTCTCAGGAAGGGTGAAAGATGGATGTAGTGGTGCATAACGATCAACAGCTTTGAAATAAAAAATAATCAATGGAATTCGTTTGCAAACGCTGAGATGATCGAGATAAATGCCTTTACGTGCGGAAGTCTTTTGGATTTATCTAATTTTTTTCTTTGGGGGGGGGGGGTTTCTTTTGTTCTTTTGTTTTACTATGATAATTGTCTAGAGTGAGGAAAGTTTTAAGGATATTTCATCTGTACATGTTTCTCCAGTGAATTTAAATATTTTTTTCATATATTTACAACATTAGAAGTAATTAATGACAGAAATTAAAGAAATTAACACTATCGTATATGATAAAACCAAAGTCCCATAATACATTCTGAATATTTCGGATCTCTTCTCATAAATGATTTAGTCATTATGTAAAACTCAACATGGACGCGTTTGGAGATTGGTTGCCATTATTATAACCCCTTTATTAAATCTGATGTTTCTCCTACACATTCTTCCTTTTCAGATTTTACCACGTTAACACGTGATAATACCATAGATCTTGGTATTATATACAATTATCTATACACTGATTATCAAGTTCCTCATATCTTAGTCCCTTGTAACATTTGTAAACAATAAGCATATGATCTGCATGCAGAAAGAATTCTCTAGGTATGATTTATGAGGTAATGGAACAAGCTGTTTGTTTGGAACAGTGCTCCCCATGGTCTGAATACTGCAATGCTAGGGTTTTCCAATACCTTGGGTGACGATGTTATCTATCGTCAACGTTTTCATCAATTAGACAACCTCCCAAGTATCCTGCGATCCTCTCTCATAGATATCTTTTCACGTCAGGAAACTCGTCAATAGATAAACCCTTCATTGTACTAGAGCAAAGATAAAAGCTTGGTATGTAGACTTGTTTTTATTTATTTCTTTTTCGAAAGTTCACATTCCCTCTCCGAATTAGAGAAACAGTGGGGAGTACGTGTTCATGTGATTCTGCCTCAAACTAATGTGTAATTATTTTTGATATTTGTATAATTCTTAAGCAGGATTAAGGTTAGAATAAGAATTATTATAGGATTTGTTTTTTACAGATTCCCCTAATTGATAGATTTGTTATATATATTTACCCAATATAACAAGTTTTACACGACTTTTGCCACGGGTGTTTTATGCAAGTAGGAGACAATCGTTCTTTATTTTTTTTAAATTGGGGCTCGTATTCGGCGTTTGTGTGGAACGAAACATGAAATTGTCCTTTTGAAAAATACAAAAGTAACTGGTGTCATATAACTATGATACTAACTATGATACTAACAACAATATACCATAGTGGACATTCACGGACCCCTGAAATTCAGAGGTGAGACCAGGTGCCCGGGAGGAGTGAGCGTCTCCTTTTAGGCTAGCCACACCCGCAGTGAATGCGCCGGACCCAGGTGCTGTAAAGAAGAAAGCATCCCTTGCAGACCAGTCACATGTGCCGCTGCAATACCATATGATTAACTCCAGGTAAAACTTGTAGTCGTGGTAGGTGTTAACGATATAACCATATTCACATTAGGTAAAGTGTCATGATTATTATTTATATAATTACAACCTTGAATAATATATAAAAACAATTCTGACAAACTTAACTTATTAAATATATCTGTAGGTATACATATGTACAACATTTACAATGGTGTAATACCCTCTATTCATTACACAAGCTTTAATTAAATAATTATTTCTCTCATTCTATAGAAATAATGAATTTATAGATATTTCAATTCTTGTTATTATATTTAAGAATAATTAGATGTTATCGACCAAATATGCAATTTGCTCTTTTCTTAATCAGTCATTAAGTCCACTTTGTCTACTCTTTAATAAATTTCGTGTGTGGCATGGGTAGCATTTAAACTGGAGATGTTTTCTCCTTAATAAACACTTGAACTTTTTTCACTAAAGATTATCGATACATATCGTCTTTGATATAATAAACACCTTTGTGTTTTCAGGTTTATTTGTATGCAATAACTAGGAAAGTAATAAGATATATACGAAAGAAACGGTTTATACACACATTATAATGATTAAGTAATGGTTACACTATGCTTGCAGAAAATATGAAATATTTCAATAATTTGTGACGAACACTTCGTACGTTTTACGTTTATACCTACCAACACATCTATTCATGAAAAGTGTTTGTCATAACTGAAAAGTTAATTCTTATAAAATATTCTCGCAGGGATCACTATATGGAGCTACTGCAATCTAGATAAGTTGGTAAAGTGTTATATCTGGTGGCTAAAGGGCCATGAGTTCGAATGCTATCAACGACTCCTTTGTTTCCTGTCCTTAAAATTATGCAGAAAACAAATTGTGTATGTACAAGTAACACAATACAGACACATAACATAACACATAAGCGTGATGACAAATGTTATGACTTGTGGTCACTCATCTATCTGTTCTATTCTTCATGTAGTGAGAAGAATAATATGTTTGTGTTAGAACCTACTGCTTACCAGCAATTACCTTTGATTTCCAATGTTTCTTACATGTCTAAGTTGGTGTTACACTACACAACCGTTTCTTTCGTAATCTAAATCGATTAATGGTATATGTGCAGACACTGGATTATACTTCTTTTTATGGCCTCTCAATTTGATTAAACTGTTGATCCTTATTCTCTGTATTGAGAATTATTTATAGATTTTGATGTGTTTTCTTTGATTGCTAAGATTTTGTGGTAAGTGGGAACAAACCAATCGACTGTTATGGGTTTCACGGATTAATGAAAGTCAACAGTATTGTTGCGAGTAACACAACACTGGTAACGTTCCTGATTTACATTTTAGAGAAAGAAAAACCTTTCTCTAATTGTCTTAAATAATATTTTTAATCTTTATCAGACGAGATCGTATTCACTATTGTATGTTGAATTTAATGACCGGAAGCACGTGTACTTTACATAAACCTGTAAATTTTTTCAACATGCTTCACAATGATGTAATACAGTAATAAATTTCTGGCATTTTCACCAATAATAGTCAAGATATGGGGAAAAGAAAATTGAGAACAAGCTAATAAATTTTTGATAATTTCAATAGTCGAGATAATATGAGATATTAACATTGAAAGGTAAAATTTAGCATTGCTATATTATTATGCAACGAGATTTTTTTTTTTTAATTTTAGAGGGAGTTCTATAAAACTTTGAACTAAAAATATGTATAACTTATTTGTATATAAGTCATTAATTTAAGATATGTTTAAAAATCATATATAACAATATTAATTTAATGTAAAAGGTGTGCACTTCGAGAAATTATATCTCTAAGTAATGATCTTCATATTCGCCTTAATAATCTATATATATATATATATATATATATATATATATATATATATATATATATATATATATATATATATATATATATATATATATATATGTGTGTGTGTGTGTGTGTGTGTGTGTGTGTATGTGTGTGTGTGTGTGTGTGTGTGTGTGTGTGTGTGTTTTAATTCATTGATATTATATATTATAATAATTGTTGAAAGCGACGTAAAACACCAATCAACCAACCAACAGTAATAGAACTATCAATAAGGTCATTAACATCGTCTTGTAACGGCCATGTCAAGCATGCAAGGTTACACAGATCCAAATATCAGCAAGAGCTTCCGTGTCTGTTTGATCCTGTAGTTTGAAGTTATGTGGTACACGGAGCTCTCAGCATGTTTTGGGGGTTGCTTTTTGTGAAACAGTGGCCACACAAGTGCTGGAACATATCTTCTCCATTATATCTAAGTTGTCACAACGGTATATGAGAGCTTTAGATATGTTTTTATTGATAAAGATGAAGTTTGCTTCAGACAACTTAAGTTTCTTTAAGACGTGGGTGATCATTTACACTTTACTTTTTGTTAACCTAGAGCATTATTTTCACAATGATGTTATTGCAACTATAAAGTTTTCTTTGTTCTGTGAGTTTCATATGTAGATCAGTGCTAAGGTACTCTAAAGAATGCTTGCTGTAATAAAACAGCATTCAAACATGTAATAGATTTATAGCATAATTTTATTAAACACAATTTAAATTTACTTTACACGTGGTTTAGCTTTAAAGGACATATACAGCAATTGGAGCACCTGAATTTCATTTCCTTCAATAAAAATTTCACAGTTTAAAACATAAATAAAACATAAGATAAATATATAACAATCAAGGAAGTTCTTTGTACATTTATTGTTACCAGGATGTATTACGTTGTTATTCGTCATATCGCCACAATCAATATAATATTTGTGCCAAAAACATTGTCGAATTATTCAAGGGTACTTCCATGAAATATCATAAAATGTACACAATATTTCACATGTACATATTTTTTAAAGTATATCTTAAGATATTAAACATGAAAGAAAAGCAAGCTTGTAATTTATATTTATATATATATTGAATTTTAAAAGTGTTAAATTTTATCGAGTTGTCGTTATTTGTATATTGATAAGAGCATTTTTGTTGAAGGCTCGGTGCACTGATCTATCTGCATTTTTCAATGCATTGGTCATTTAACTTTTACATACACTGAATTATTGATGGGTTTGCTTGTTAGTTGTTTCCATAATGTAAATATTACACATACACACACACACAGACAGACATATATATATATATGTCTCATCGGTATTGTTTAACGCATTAGTCATTTATTTTACAATTTCATACACTATATTTAAGACGGCATCCACCTGATATATAACATTGGAATTCAACAACGGACCGAACCGACTCAATTACGCATGGTTTTCGCTCAGATGTTTCTCTTGACACACGACCTCGATATTCACTGTTTCAGCCATCAGATTGGACATACATACGCCATCGGTGGACGAACAGTGTAACGAATAACTGAAATCCACTGGTTTTCATTTACTTGAAAGGTGATACACCTGACACATGTATAAAGTTCATCACATTGAAATGTAATATGATTTTTGATGGTGTAATTTGTGTTAAAAACTAACTATTTTACCTCATGATACGCTGCTGACCAATGTCTTGTAGCATGCATCTTGACATAAATTAACAAGATAAATCCAGCTCTTGACTCAGGCGCCAGTCAACGCCCCTGAAAATGGACTTTGTTGATATTTAGACCGAGTCCTAACGTTAAAGTCATCTAAAAGAATTATCTGTTTTGTGTTATCCTTCAAATAAAACAGACTGTGTGAATCTGGTTTTCATATTAATTTCTCGTATTCGTTTTTATGAAGAAATAAACATTTATGTAATTCGGTTTTCATGTTAATTGACCGCAGATAAACATTATGTTTTGTTTTATATATTTTCTATACTTCTTTTATGAGAGGTAAGAATAGGTATTCGTGTAACTCTAGATCTGTCTCTACTAGAGGATATTCGATTATCATACTATAATAGAAAACAAACGTGGAACGACTACTGTGGTTAATATACACAGACAATAATGTGGTTTTTATTTCTCTCTTCAATTTGTTTGAAATGATTAGAAATACTGTCTTGACATATGTATCATATTTTCAACCGTCAATAACTTCTACATATGAAAAAGATGCCAATTGTAAAACTAATATCAAGAGCTCCCCCCGCGTCTTGTAATCAATGTGTTCTATGTTTACTTAAGAAATACGATCTGTTAATGTAATTATAAGATCGGTTTATTAAATGCCGCTTAATTAAAAAGTAGGATTAATGTAACAAAGATTTTCAATTATGTATCTTTAAATTTCATTTTTAAAAAGTTTGAAAAAAAATTATATAAATCGTATGATGTAAAACATAGTTGACACGTGTGAAACAAATGTTTTAGAAATATGTATGTATTCCTGAATATTTCTTTATATATGTATCTTCAGAGTACTTCAAGCATATCGTAAACAATTTATTTTAAACTCTGCTGGTGACTACAGAAAAATATTAGAGTATCAAAACAAAATAATAGTGTTTTGTTTCATGGCACGTAGAGTTTATGATACAAGGTCCTGCCATCCATCGATAACCAATGTCTATCGTAATTTATGGGGTGGTAATTGCAGAGCAGAGGAAACTCTGGCCATTGTTCCAGATGGGACAGATCTGTCAGCGCTTATTCATTAACAGTGCGAACAAGACTTGTTCTGTTGAAATACAACACCGACCACCATCTCTTATACATGTCCAAAGTGTTAAAATATGCCTTTGACTCATAAAAAGGTAAACGTTCAACATTTTCAATAATGTGTAACTTTATGATACCACAAAGAAAAATTTGCTTTTTGCTATACGCCCATTTGTTATATGTTGTCTCGGGTTTCTTTGAAATGTAAGAAGTGATGTGTCCAATTGACAACTTGGTCGTGTTACGCCCATCTTACGCTAAGTACCATTTTGTGAATAGACCGAATTTCTTCAGTCTTTACGAAAAACTTCTACCTGATCATGTTTCGTTAGATGTAGGAGCGGAAATGTCAATCTGGGTAAAGCAAATGTTTTGTAAAATTGTATTTTTGTTAGAATGGAATTTTTTACCTAGACACAAAACAGAACCTGTAGCTGTGTAACTTATTTACATACTGTCAGAATGACGTCTTTGAAAGTTATTCGTTTCAAGAAAGTCTGGAGAAATAATGGACAAAATATAAAACTATACTTTTGAAATCTTTAAAAACTGAAGAAAATTGGAGGAGAAGGTGTTTATTTTTCTTTTCTTTCTACCTTTATTTTTTGTTCTCTTCTTCTTCTTTTCTTTTCGTTTTTTCCTTTTTTTTGTATTTTCTTTATTTTATTATTTATTTATCTATTTTTTATTTATTTTATTTCTTGTTTACTTGATATAGTTAATGTATATTTTGAACGTTTTGGATGAGTGGTAGCCAACATGGAAACCTGGGAATATTTATATTCGTTTAACATCTACTGAGATAATCTTGTTGTGGAGCAATGGCCACATGGAATGGTTTACATAAATTTGTAATCAGCACTTGAAAAAGGTGCATATATTAATGTCAAAAGATAATTAAGATTGCAGATTATGATGATTTGTCAGAAACATGTTACCACCAATATGAAATATAACACAAGATAGATATGAAGATAAAGTCAAAACAATTATATGTTGGTTTCAGGTTATTTCGGGGAAAATAAATTAGGTCGGTAGGTCGGGATTTTAATTTAAGGTGTATACACAGATGTTAAAATCATTATAATATTTCCATAAGCATTTCCTAGTAAGGTTGAAATCTTTTGTTAGATAAAATGCAAGGACAATGAAATAAGAACAAAGGCTGAGATCAAGGTCCAAAACATTGAGATCGGTCGGATATATATAGTATGTGTCTAAAACAGGCAAACGCGTCAAAATCTCCTTATCTTCCCCTAACGAGGGTGATCGGTAGAAGGTCAAACATTGAAAAATTCGGTACCGCCCATTCATAATTGAACAAAACGAACGAAATCTATACGACGAAGTTGTTGAATGCATTAGATGTAGTAGGAGGCGAATTTCTCTACATGAATAATTCATGCTTAAATTTACAGAATTCAACAGTACAGAAGTTAGTACCGTATCTGTTAATGCAAGATTGTAAGAAATGTTACCCAAATACAGGTGTTTATGTATAAAGTTTCATCGAAATGTAGAAATTGAAATCGTCTGTCCAGAATTTCTATGCGTGTCACCCTGTCACATGCTCCGACAATCCGAACTAAATCTTCTCTCCTTTTCAAAAGAGCTCCGCTATTGTTTTCTTCAAAGCGAATGAACTGTACCGCACGAAGTGTTATGACATTTGTGTGGTGTTGAATATGTGGTGTCGAATTTAGAATTAAGCGCCAGTGATGAATTCAGAAGAACACTATCAAATATTTTAATCTTTTTGACGAAGTAAGATCCCCGACGGTGCTTGAAGATCACGTTCAGATCGTCTGCATCCTGATCGATTTTAATGAAGTGATAGAGAGTTGGGGCGAGGAAAAGTGTGTTTTCGAATCAAGTTAGCAAATACTGACACATGTTGTCTAATTGGAAGGACACTGTAGACATATTGAGGAAGACGAAGTGAAGTGTTTAAGGTCACTTTAACATTGACATTGTCGTGTCGTAGTAGCTTCTGGCCACTTGACCCCGAAGGTGGTAATTGAGACGGTTGATATTTCGAGTATGCCAATTGTTATCATATTGAATGTAATGATGAATGAAATAAGGTAAAAAAGAAATGATAGATTGACTCGTGTTATATTAAGGAAATCTACGTTAATCTAATTGAAGTGTAACGATAAAATATCTATTATCTGTCATTTTATGCTACCTACCACAAACGTTGATGCAATATTTACAGCCGAGGTCAAATATTCATAAAAAAGTCAAAACCAGACTATCAGGTATGCCGAAAGTGACGCCCGGGTTTCGGCTTAAATCGGACAACAGACTTCTCCAGTTCTATAATGTTTTGAATTATTAACAATGATACTATGCATCATACTCAAACATTCAAGTCGACGTAGCCGTCAGTAGACCCGTTGGTTTGAGACCGAGAGGTTATGGGTTCAATAATTTCCACCAGCAGTATGTAACATGTAATGGCTTTCCGATCCGACAGTTATATTAGAAGTCCCGTTTCACTTAAATAACATTCACTGCTTAGGATAGGTCCACTGCACATGTCTTAATATAACATTCAAAGCGTTGGATAGGTCATTGCATAGGTCTTAATATATTATTCACATTTTGGGATAAGTCCATTGCATAAGTCTTAATATAACATTCACTGTTTGGGATAGGTCGACTTCATAGGTCTTAATATAACACTAACCGCTTGGGATAGGCCCATTGCTTAGTTCCTAATATAACATCTACTGTTTGGGATAGGTCCATTGCATAAGTCTTAATGTTAGATTTACTGCTTGGGATAGATCCATTGCATAGGTCTTGATATAACATTCACTGTTTGGGATAGGTCCACTTCATAGGTCTCAATATAACATTCACTGTTTGGGATAGGTCCATTTCATACGTCTTAATATAACATTCACTGCTTGGGAGGTGTCTACTGCATAGGTTTTAATATAACATTCACTGCTTGGGATAGGTCTACTGCATATGGCTTTATATAACATTCACTGCGTTGGATAGGTCATTGCATATGTCTTAATGTTAGATTTACTGCTTGGGATAGATCCATTGCATAGGTCTTAATATAACATTCACCACTTGAGATAGGTCCATTCCATACGTCTTAGTAAAACATTCACTGCTTGGGATAGGTCGCTTGGTCGTAATATCTAGTGTCGGTACTATTGACCCTTCAACGATTCGTAAAAGAGCGTACCATTTAGAGTATTCTTAATTTTCCTTTTTTTATAATGTTTTTTAAGCCAGTGCATGATATGTCAGAGCTCGGATGGCGTCATACGTTTAGTAGAAGGGTGATTCACCATGTAAATGAAAAAAAAAAAGAAAAAAAACTTGGCGGACTGTATATGAAGAAACAAACTCAACACATAAGTACATCTAATGTGTTTGATATTTATCTGTGAAACACGTATTCCATTCATTATTGACTTGGTTTTTTTTAAATTTACTGAGCTGCACCATTCATAATAATCCTTATTTTTCATTGCTTGTAACTGCTGTTATACCGTCAATACTTAATGTAACTTATGAGTTATGCTTGCTCAAATAAACTTAAGACATCGACGCGAATGTAACCGGTCATCAGGGATGCTTACACCTCCACTGCACCTGTTTCCACCTCCGGTTCTTCTAATTTTCCCTTTTTGGCGGCTATGACCGGTCATCAGGGATGCGTACACTTCCACTGCACCTGATTCCACGTCTGGTTCCTCTAATTTCCCCTTTATGGCGGCTATGACCGGTCATCAGCGATGCGTACACTTCCACTGCACCTGAATCCACCTCTGGTTCTAATCTCCCCTTTATGGCGGCTATGACCGGTCATGAGGGATGCTTACACCTCCACTGCACCTCTGGTTCCTCTGGTTTATACTTTATGACTGGTCAGCAGGAGATGCTCACACCGACATCGCACGAGATTCTACCTCTAGTTTCTCCGGGGGTTCGTTTTACCCTATTTCCTATTTTTCTTTTTATGATTGCTCGGTATCTTAGCAATTTTCTTCATCATTTATCTGAAACATTTGCATATTAAAAGTATTAATTTTACCCATATTACTGCAGATTTACATTACTCTCTCGTCATTCTAATACGTTGTTTCTCTTCGTTAACATTCTTGTAAAAATAACTGCAATAGCTCTATGTTTCTTCACTCGATATAAATCTATGCAAACTACAAAACATCTACAAGCAAAGAACAAAAAATCTTATTTACTAGGAGTTTGGAGTGTAAAAGTACATCACTTAGCACTCCCCAAAAACTATCATATAGATTGTAGTATTCATATTACCATGATAAACATTTTAAAAATTAAAACCAAGAATAAATGTATATACGTGACTTAATCAAATCTAGACATATTTCTGCGTTTAATGGAAATATGGGCAAGGATCCTCCAGGAAACACCAGAGAAGTGATCCGGATCCATGAAGAAGTAAGCATCTCCAGCTGAGGAACTGCAACAGCCTCTGAAAGATAATAAATCTTAATCATACCCGTCATACTATACTAATTACGAAATGGCTGATGACAATAACCAATTACTCAACTATAGTTTGGAAAGGTGAAAAGAATTTATGAAGTAACAAAAGCACTCCTTTTATATGACAACATAGGTATCCTAATGAAGCTACGGTATCGATAATTAGTCATTATAATATCAGCCAGAAAAAAGTATCAAATTCGTAATTATTTCGTTCTTTGTCTAATAAAATGTTATCATATAACAGTGGCATAGCTCTATGGACTGAAGACCAACACACGACTTCAACTGTTTAGTAAATAGTTACACGGAGACGGTCACAAGTTGCATGTGTAAATACGTATCATCATTATCTTTTGCTCCGAAATATCTAAAAGAGATTTTATTAATTTTCGTACAAAACAAATAACATTTTTTCAGGATTTAGAGCTATTTTTCTTAAATTAATTTTCCCCGCTATTATTCATTTTGACTTACAATATGGTTGCTTCATAATTTCACTGTGGTATAATATTCGACGTAGTCCGTCTCTCTTTGATGCAAAATTTTTTATTTCATGGTTATAAACATCGTATAATTACCAAATGCAAAATATGAAAGCAATTATAATTCAAATTAAACTGTATATTTCAAATTGCTTCGAACATTACTGATATGTAGATATTTATTTTGTATGCTTTGTTTCGTTTTATATCACAAAGCATTCCTCTTGATGGGGCTTGCCATCTGTTTGCTTCTGCTTTGAGTTTTACATAGTATTCCGAATGGATTATGCGGTATCATTTTGGTTTTGTCGTAAACGATAGTGCAAATTGTCATATATTACTAATATTGCTGTAAATACATGAATAAAACATTTGAATTCACGGCAGAAGCATGTATACATGAAAAATTCTTAATTATTTTCTCACTTTATTGCAATAGTCAAAGTACAAAAGATCTAGAAATAAGTAAAAGATGAATTTACTGAGAAATTGAAGATAAATCCCGAGGGGTATACCCCATGCAAAGTCACCTGTCTGGATCAACTCAGCGTTTGAGAATGAACCTCATTGGTATTGACGTTTACATATCCATTGCACATAAATTTCAAGTTCATGTATCCGATATAAAGATGGAGTTTTTAACATGCCACTTCATCTACAACATGAAGCTATGGTATACAAACTCTGATCCGAAAGGCAGGAAGCCGTAGAACCATCGGAACCTTTGCACCCCTTGGTCACGAACCAAGCCAGATACCGATTGAGCCAATTTTATTCTCATAGAAATTTTATATACCTTGTATATAACTTATATATACTTAAACTCGTTAACAAATCCATTGACTAAATCATTTCAACCCCCTTCTCTACACAAATATTGTGAATAAATGTGTTAAGACAGATATAAGAAGTACATGTAAACTGCACTTTCTATAATCTATCATTTTCGATGGAAAAGAATGTATAAAACATTTCAAGCCTATATATGATATTTTTTGTAATTCTAGTAGATACAAATTTCAATTGAATGAGATGTTTTATTTTTCAGTTGTTTCTTTTTGGTTCCAATTATATTTTTGCAGCTTAATAGAAAATTGTTGCGAATACTTGACTATTCTTCGTTTATATCGGGAAAAATTCAACATTTCGCATATTTATTATTAGGATCTATTTTAATCAGAAGAGTATTATCCGATTTCAAATATCAATGCACTATTTAAGTACCTGTCAAAATATGTATGTGCATGCTTCGGATTACAAAATCCTTATAAGAAATTATAAGAAATTATAAGCCAAAGGAAATATACACATAACAGTTGAATTTATCCAGAAGTACAAAATTAATAACTTTTCTTGTAAATAGACATGCCACGTAAAATGTTAATTGGGAAATTATTATAGTATGATGCATAAAATTGATACAGGTTTATATGACCTTGTAGTCATTATTACTACTGAGTAGGTACCGCTGTCGATGGACAGTTGGTTTCAGAGGATAACACCAACCGATATCAGTACTGACACGACACTTCATAACGTTTTATGGTGGTATAATATGAATACATATTTCACATAAGTGTATCTGCCTCGTGCGTATCTGTATCCTTAGATAGCGTTTGGGTCTCTCTCTCTCTCTCTCTCTCTCTCTCTCTCTCTCTGGAAATTATCTATCTGTTAAAAATGTTGGTCTTCCTTGTATTCGGCTTCGCGTATCTCTGATGAGACATTATTTGTCGAATTGCACTTATGGATATCGGTATATATATGTTCTCATAGTAATATATAGTAGAGTATAAATAGAATGATGTAACTTTATTTACTTTCTATTCTGTCTAGAATATCTACATTCGGTAGACGTGGTTTTTTGATTTATTATATTTTAATCTATTTATTTAATTATTTACTTTAATACATTTGTTTGACTGAATAAAAGTAACATTATTTTAGATGTCTGTGATTCATTTCGTTGCAATTTAAAAGTGGAGTTTAGTTATCATTTGATATAATGAAAAATATAAATAGTGGCAAACAACAATTCGGACCCTGTTTGTTTCATGATCTCATATTTTGCAGAATTCATATGTAATTATGATGGAAAGTCATTACCTTGAATAAACAGAACCTTTACATGGGCGTTGTAGACTAATTTGATCTTGGTACTAACTTAATGTCAATTGCGTCATGAGCATAATAAGAGGAAGGGTGTGTATCACAAGTGGATAACTATCAAAGAAGAAAATGGGTCACAAAGGCAATATCCTCATGTATTTGACATCGGCATGCATTCTAAGCAAATCTGAAAACTATGAAAAATACATTTAGATATGAAATCTTACAAGCTGCAGTTTCAACATAATGTGAATATTCCGGGCTTATAAAAGATTAAAGGAATTTCACCATGCGCCGTCCCATGCATAATTTCTTATCTTCAATTAGGATGGTAACTGCCCATTAATGCGCATTAATGTTTTTCATTCCTTATCATTGGAGCCAGGAATCATAATATTTTACATAATACTTCAGTTTATATATTTTTGCGGAGCATTTAAAAATCAGCGTCAATATCTATAGGTCTTATCCTCGAACTGCTGAGCTGTACGCTGCATGATGGCGATATTTCCCGAATTCCCTTTGATGTCGTAGGTATGTCTACCAGCGGGATTCGCCAACACTCGAAGGCATAAGATTTACAGCAGAAACTTTTGACTTTTGAAGTAGTCTGTACTTACAAGCCTCTGATCCACATGAAGTAACAGTCTCTATCATTCTCCAATAAACCCTACATAAAACAGTAGTTATTCATATTTCTAGCATGTATGGATTCCGACTGGTTTAAATAAACTCCTCAAAAACAAATCTTACTTGTGTATGACAAGGGATTATCATAGAATGCAAAAGAGAAGTAAAATTCCCATTTTCAAAGCGATAACAAAACTAATTTTGTGAATTTGAAACGTTTCACCATCTCGGAATTAATTCTACTTACATAAATAAGTGCCGACTTATGACGCATGTTGTTCTGTGATATAATATTGGCATTGTGAACATCGTGGTACTTGAGGGTAAATATAATCAATTCAATTTCTAAATTTCAAAGTTTTCAGTTATTCTCGGTGCTGCATTTCACAATAGTAAGTTCGTCTTGTTCTATGATGCCTATTCATGGCACTGAACGCGAAAAAATAATTTCCCAAAGTCTAGCTTTATTTTCAATCAGTATTTGCAACTACAATATTTCATGGGGGGGGGGGGGGTTGCGTTTTGTTGTTGTTGTTTTTGGGGGTGTTTTGCGTTTTGTTTTTGTTGTTGTTGTCGTCGTCGTCGTTGTCGTTCTTATTGTTGTTGGAAGTTTAATGCAAGTGAATTTAGAATAGATAATTATCGAAAACAAGCACTGTAGAACTGGACAGTAGGAGATGTTATATAATTTTACCTATACCATGTCCCTGAATGATTTAGAGACCCGTTAAATAATATGATATATACAATATGTTATAATGTATATTTCCTGATAAATACACATTTTTTCCAGTAGTTTAAATGGTCAGAAAACCATGGATGTAAATGTACATAATGACACCAAATATGCAAATTAGTATATCAATTGTATACATTGCAATATTTAGGTTAGGTGTTGACATTTCACTTAAAGGAAGAGAGAAAAGTTACTGAATCAGCCATGTGACAGAAATCACCTCGGAAGTATACAATATTAAATGTAATGATATGAAAAACACGTCATGACAACAGAAAAAACATGCTATTATAGTGCAGTTTCACATGTCGCTACCTTTTAAATGGAAAGGGTTTATAAATGATATAATATAACTCCACCTTAGATATAGAAGATATTCATTCATGATTAAAATCTTTCTTATAGTGTACTTTTTACTACTTCTGTTTTCAGCACAGCAGAGTATCGGGAAACTTTTACAATAAAGCCCGTAAAATGGCCGAGTACACAGTCCGTAAAAAGACTTCAACTGTTAATCAGTACATGCCACAAATTTTATCATCGGCACGTATTAATTATATACCATGCACTGTCCCATACTTCATGGGGTCAACTGTACAGTATGATACTGTAACTGATGTTGTTACAAAACCTGTTATCCTTATATTGTATATCTTCCAATAACATCGTAACAGAATATATATTTAGATATGTTCATATAACAAGGACATAACAGTTAATATCACAAGGTTACGGAAACCACATTTGAAGATAATATTCCGCACATTTACGGTCGATATAAAGACCTTCTGAACTCTTTATAAGAAATAATTTTTTTATACGTTTCTTATTTGATTGTAGACTTTGTTTCATTATTTGTATTATTATAATAAATTATTAAATCATTTATACAAATCAAGACTTTTTAACGATTGTGGCTAATGTTATACCGTTACCACTTAATGTAAACAACGAAGAAGTAGCGAAGGGTTAACTGTATCTCGTAGCCCATGGAATAAAAAGACAATAACGTGTATTGTCATATTCAGGCAGATGCGAACCCCAATTAAATCGAGGTGAGACTTGGTTTCCCGGAGGAGTAAGCGTCCCCTGGTTGCATCCAACACCCGTCGCAAAAGTGACAACGACTTATACTAGCTTGCATAAAGCTATGGCAGGGAATTGTTACTGCTCCATAGCGCATGATCTCACCTTTGGATCTCCCAGGAATTCCTGACAGCTACCATCTCTTTTCATATATATACGATGTTTCGTATTGACTACCGCTCGGTATTTTAGCATTATACATTAACTTCTTGAACATCACTACATAACGTAAAAATGTCAACACCACTATACCATATAATGTAAACTAAAATGTAATTGATGTTATGGTACCATGGCACTCACAACACTGTACCACGTTTGTAATTTACAAAACTTTAGAAACGGGAGATTACACAATGTACAACAGAGCAGTAAAGTAACCTACATGTCTTCCATGAACGCAGATATATATATATATATATATATATATATATATATATATATATATATATATATATATATATATATATATATATATATATATATATATATATATATATATATATATATATATATATATATATATATATATATATATATATATATATATATAAGATAATAAGAATACGTGTGGTATGGTAGTAAAATAAAACAAATTGTAATAAAATAAAACCGTTATTTCAGATACACATGAATTTACCTTATTGCAGTCATTGTGAAAGAGCGATAAAAATATATTGAAATTTCCATGCAGTGTTGGGTAACGCAGTTGATTGCATAGAAATGAATTTAATTTGTCAACAAAGATCTCTGCTCTCTATACTTCTATAAAATCATGATGGTACCTTTCAACAAGCACGTATAACATACAACAATGTATAGCTCTGGACATTTACATACTCTTCGAAGTCAGAAGTGAGAGTTTGATAATCCAAGGGAGTTCAGTGTCTTGCCATATCTGTGTATTCGATGCATACATATGACATAGAACACTTCAACACTGTATATATACAGACTTACAGTGCAATATGAAGATTCAATAATGTGATTTATCTGCCCTTGACAAGAACTCTCCCCTGTTTTCTGCATACTTTGGTGATGTATGAAAAAGTGATTGTTGTTTGACTGACCATATCTCACATTGTTCTATTGACTACACAAATCTTGAATTGACCTTTATCCATCATCTTTACTTTTTCCAATTTTTAATGATGTAAGGGGTCTTATACCGGACAAACCACTTTTTTGTCGGAATTTTCACTATGACGTTAACGCTTGGAATGTGACATCACAATAATTTGACGCAAATCTAAGCGGCAATTATGCTTTTGTCCGGTATTGCCCCTTACATCATGTTAAATTGGGGAAAAGGTTATTGACAGCTTTGCACCACTTTTATACCAACTTTTTTTCCCTTCCGCAGACTAACTAATTAAACATGAGCAGAAAACTCATTTGATTTAACTGGTCTATAGATACTGTAGAAGTCACTCAATATTATAACATGGTTTGATAATACTTAAGTCAAATTCTCTGTGGGGAATGTTTTTTACAAGCTTCATACTTCAAAGAGAATAAGTGTGAAAAACATGTACGATTTTATGGGGATGAAAGAGTAGCTTCTTTAAATACATGTACTGATAATAGAAAAGAAGAGGGGTCCATAAAATATATAAGAGCTGCAAACAAAACAACGTTTCATAGCAGAACGATAACATTTACAATGAAATAATAAAACCTTTGAATATCTAAATTGGCATTGATAATGTAATTGTATTGTTTCTGTTCTTGTGATAAAATGTGTATGAAAATATGTTTTTGTTATTAAATTTACTTAAGCTTAATTTATATACACACATTATGACTTTTTGAACGGTTAGTTATAACTAGCAATAACTATATAATGACATAAATGAATTTGTTGACACAAGATGGTACATGAATTTTGACGTTTCAAAACTGTCTAGTATGATCAATACCAATCAAGTAAAATAAATTTGAATAACGAAAGTAATCAGCGTAATGTATTTGTTGCACTCATAGTGATATGCAAAAGTAGGTAAATGGAAACAATCAAACTTTATACTAGTGCATGTCTCCTGCTTGACTGACCACATTAGGACGGTATATTAAAAATTAAAGTAACAAATGTGTGCTTAACCGCTTTACGGGCGCCACATTCCCACTCACTGCAAATGCAGCACAATCAAAGGACACACATTTAAAATTTTAAAAAGTCCTCTACGTAAAGAACAAGTATCAACAGATTTTGCAGAACGAGAGGTCAACAAAATTTCAAAGCGAAACATTTTATGGAATAATATGCAAGTGCATATGCAAACATATGTTAAGTGAAATCAACTTGAGTCACGCATACTCTGCCCGTAAGTAAGCGAGCTCAGATCCTTGATATGTAGAACCACAACCATACAAAATCCAAATACCGGGATAATGATCTTCAGTGAGGATAATTTTACGAGTTCCACTGTGTTAAGATTAACAATGAATAAAATACGAATGTAACAAACCCTATGTTAAGAGAATACTACAATCGACATTTATTCATTGCTTTGGGAATTATATTTAAGCTGATCCCTTTCGACACTTTGTCAATGTAATGATTATTATATTTTGGATGATTTTACCTTTCTTTATGTTCGTCATTTAGTTTAAAACACTGACGATGAAAGTGTGTTAACACCACTGTTATACACAGTGCATTGTACTGAGATTTTACTCAGCAATTTAACAAAGTAGCAGATAAGGAAGACACTTGTGCAATTTCATGTTACAGAACAAACAGAAAGAAAACTCCTATCAAACCATTATTAAGCCAATTCTATCATCAAATAGAGATTCTTATTCTTGACAATGTTGCCGTTATATTAAAGCGCCCAATAAGGACTCTTGGCCTTTTGATATTCCAAATATGTCTTGACCTCAATCCTCACAGAGGTAATTCTATTTTTTCATTCTGTAACTAAATCAAGATGGAGTTGTGTTCGTTGCGCTTATTATTATATTATTAACTAACCTGGTTACATTATTCAAAATATTTTCGTCAGGTGTATGCATTAGTTGTTTTATATGGTTTTGCACATTATTTGCAAGTCCTTCTAGTAAGTATTTTTAAGTAACGTATTTCTTTCCTTTTATCATCTGTTTATTGAACAATATAGAAAACTTTTGTTAATTTTTTAACATATTTGTCTAGTGTAAAAATAAATCGATCGATTATATGCAAAACATCTGAAGCATGTTCGATGTAACACATACTTCCATTCTCTCGTTGAGTATATATTGCTATTGATAATATTATTTAAAGTCTGATATATTATTTCAGCTGCATGGCCAATTTGTGTATCCATTACCCTGTTCTTAAAATTCTTGAGCAGATGAACATCGTGCAAAACGCTTGCGAAAAGAAGTGTGCTTTGCCAAAGCTTTCAGCCAGTATTTTAACAGTGAAAAATTCTTTTCTGATAGAGCTTATTTCGGACACTAGAACTACTTGTGTTCAGCAATGCTTGAGCAGAAGGACACCGTGCAAAACTCTTCAGGCTTGAGAAAAGTTGAGTCTGGTGGAAGCGGTACCACCTGCATAAACACTTCCGATAAAATCCGATCATCGATATCATGGGCTCTATTTGAGTAGGAACAAGAACGGTTTTGAGCAAGGGAGTTATGCAACAAAAGTATACGAAAACCCTTTGTCTTGCTTTGTTGACCCAAATCGCTTACGACGGTAGTGGAATAATAGAGTGTACTCGGAACTTTTTTATGAAATACATACCAAAACTCCTTCAGAATGCCATTGGCAGTCAAGATCGACAAGTCCATGTAATCTTTTGTTTCTGAATGTCGTGTCTCTGTTGGAATGCACACCCTCGACAGGTCTTGAAGAGGTTCTATTGAGTTCGTTGATTTTTGTAGTAGAATATTTGGCAAACCTCTACATGGATACATTCAAACTTCTGTTTGATGGGGAGGAACCTTAGGATGTCAAGTGCCAAGCAAGCAAATAGATAGAGAGAAAAACAAATAAACCCGGAACAAAACGGATCACTCGATCCACACTTATTACTACATAATATGCATCTTGATATTGGGAACTATATCGCATTATGACATGGCATGCTGGGATACGTCTATGTCATATCAATAGAGGGTTTGCTCAACATTGTAGTCTTGTCAAATATACAGGTGCAAATCTAGCAATAGATCCATCAAATGACGTTATGGTTCATTATACTTGATATATTATCTATCGACATCCTAACACTGGAACTGAGCCCTTGACATTATATTGCAAACTATGTCATTGCCAAATGTAGATGTATTGAGAAGTAAAAACTTTTTCCTGGAAAATATTTATACATCACAAAATCTAATTATGAAAAGTATATGAAGAACAAGTTGTTTACAATAATTTTCACCAAGACGATTTCATTTTCGTGAACTGGAATGCAGCCTTATATTCGAAGAGGTCACAAGGGGAAACTTTAACTCCCAGTCCACATTAAACCTGATAATTCTTCATTTTCCCCCAGTTATCCATGATCTATTTTTATCTGTTTCAATCCCTGATAGTTCTAGTTACCTGCAAGTACTCCTTGGTTTTTATTATATATTGTTCTTATTTATATTCACATTCATAAATATACAGTGCAGAGTTACATTCTTTTCTTTTGTATATAAGTACATTCATGGAGGGTGTGGCTAGCCATTCAGGAGACGCTTACTCCTCCCGTGCACCTGATCTTACCTCTGAATTTAATGGGTCTATAAATGTCTGATGTGATACATTGTTGATAGTCCAATAGTCACTTTACATCAGTTACTTTCGTATTTTGCATTATCAACTCTTCTGCTATTTACTGTGTGGAACTAATATATTAGGTATTCATGGTGGGTACTTTTCGGTTGTATTTTGCAACTGTGTTTGTTAAGACTGACAGACATAGCTAGTCAAATAAAAGACGCTTAATTATCCAGGGCACTTCATCTCATTCCTTAATTTCAAAGATCCAAGTATATAAACCCGTGGAACGTTGTTACAAGGGACATAGAGAAACTAAAAAATATTTCGAATTGACTGCGTATTATACTTTATATTTTAATTATTTCTTTTTTTTATTTTGTGGTCAGAAAAACGTATTACAGCCCATGCATATAAACTTAAACTTTTTAAATCACAGCTGTGTCTTTAACATAATTGAACAATTTATTTTCTGTCCCCATGTTTATATCCATCTATGTCCTATGTAAAGCTCCCTCATTACTTTATGTGGCTTTAGGCTCAATGATGATGACAATTTGACAAAAATATGCATCTATGGAGCATGTTCTGAATAATTCTATTGGTACATTACACTATATTGTTACATTCATCTTCACGTCCCTGAAATTATGCATGACAGGCTTGGCTTGCCAGCAGAAGTAAAGTCGTCTTAGGCATCTTATCCGTCATGTATTCATACATAGACCACGTTGTAAATTATATATTACTTTTAAAAGTGCACTGTAATATATTACCCATGACGGACTTGGCTTGCCAGCAGAAGACCAGTCATCCTAAACGTTTTGTGCGTCTTATTTCATCATTGTTTGATTACCACTGTTTCCCTCTATCATATTTGACTGTAATTTTTGCCTGTTATTCGCTTAGGTTATCGAATTTCGAGATCGTTAGGAGAAATAAATATAGAGCATATATATCTATAAATTTAGTGCATCATTAGATTTATGATGCCCTCAGGAACTATCAGTCCACCAGCAGTGACACCGGCCTAGTGGTTATAATAAATATAGAGCATATATACCTTATAATTTAGTGCATCATATGCGCATTTCGACAACTTATGTCTCTGTGAGATAGACCAAAATCTGATCAAATACCTCCTTTGACGACCATTTGATAAGCTGGTAGAAGGGTTTTGGTCAAAATGCAAACTTGTATGAAAACATGGAATTTCCCCATTTGATATAGGTTGGGTCTCTACAGTTTCTTTTCATATTTTAAAACGCTAACCACAAACAATAAAACTGACAATTGTATATCCGTGAATATTTAAAACTTTCCAAGAAAAGTTCTTATACATTCAAGTGTAGCCACAGAACTGGATGGAATTCAAATATTGACGCCACATACACAGTATCGTGGTAAAAAAATGGTTGTATGGGGAAGTAACTGAGATCATCCCGGAAAATTACAAATACAATCAGGTAGGTTGATTATAACCTGATAGAGATACAGGTGGCATGTTCACTGTTCATTTGTTTGATATAGAAAATAAATATAGAACATATATACCTTATGATTTAGTGCAACATATGCCCATTTCGACAACTTAAGTCTCTTCAGTGATGCTCGTGGCCAAATGATTGGAATTCTCAAAATATAGAAATACTTAAAGAGCAGTGTTGAAACCAAAATGACCGAAAAGTGAACCAGAGAATCTGTCTAAGGACAGAGCTATGCATGAGGGAGATACTCCTTAGTTTTAGAGTGATTTACTTAATTTGATGACTGAAAATTTGAAGTATATATGTCATGTCAGTACGAAAACACTGAAAACTAGACTAATGATGTAGCGGTCGCAGTCGGTATAGCATTAAGAGTCAAGTACTTAATCTCACAGTTTGCTTTCCATGTTACTGTGGTTGTCATTTATTTAGAAAAGACATGCCTTTTATGATTATTACATTTGATACCAAGTGTAAAAACGCATTTATATTAGCAGTTTGAATACAATAATATATTTTTAAAAATCACATCAGTTATTTCGAATATAGTGTCATATTAAGTGACGACTGTCACTTCCATTGACCGTCCTAAGTCGTTACCGCTTAAGTGACGATTGACACTGCAATTGACCGTCCTAAGTCGGTACCGCTTAAGTGACGACTGTCACTTCAATTGACCGTCCTAAGTCGTTACCGCTTAAGTGACGACTGTCACTTCAATTGACCGTCCTACGTCGGTACTACAACTGTATTTACAATCGAATATTTTCATTAAACCTGCTTATGTGCCAGACCTTGTTTCCTCTGCATGTCCTCGTGTAACTTTTGCCATACAACTTCAGATCTCCTCTTTCTTACAGTTATCTAACTTTATTTAAATATAAAAATCATGGCCGCAATGTATCATTCGACAAATTTTCTACGACTTAACCAACTGCTGCACGTCACTGAAGTTTTAAATGATCATAAAAGACTTTTTGTTAACCGAAACATACATGCATGCACGGTCAATATTTTGATTTTGTCTGGACTTTGCTAAAGCCGTAGCACATAATTTGAGTTCAAATAAGAAGCATACCCATATCGGGTTGAAAACAGTTTACAGAATAACCATCAATCTGTCCCTTTGGCAATTGTTTTCTCGAATCCCTGCAACAATTATATTTTAACATGCACATGTAATATATTATATTTCTTTTGTCCTCTGGCAAATACACGATACAAATTTCTATGTAATGCCTCTTCGATTCGCATTATTGATGTCGCACGCCGCAGTAAATCAGGACGAATACCTTGCACATTTAATAAAACCGAATTTATCAATGGCCATATTGGGTTTGTCACGGTGCTTTGTTTCCATAAACTATGTCTGCAGACGGGGGCCTTTACCAGCTCTGGAAACAATACTATAAAACAAAGTTGAGACTGATTCTGCTTTAATTTTTGGTAAGCGTACAAGACCTTTAAACATAGGTGACCCTAGCTATTCTCACTTTTCAAATATTATTTGAAATATTGATACGAAATATGATCTAGAGTATGACATGCCGAGATTTTATCAAGGGTATTCGGTACGACTTCGCGCTGCTCTGAGGTGACCACGCCCACATTTGTCCGACCTTTTGTTCTAGACAAAACCTCGTAGACGGCAAGGAGTCGCGATTCTTCATGTTACCTTATATAAAGACATAATATAAATGTGTCGTTGTATCAAGCCAAATATACTTGTTTACATTGTGTAAGACGAGCGCGAATGGTTCTCTGTCGAAATAGTATAAGGCGTTTGCTGCACTCTCCTCTAACAATCGACTCTGAGTGGTGATTATGGGTTCTGTGGACGAATATTTTGCTCTTTTTTGTGATTGTGAATCGCCGACATGTATTTGATTGAAATGGTTGTTTACTAAGTGCGGAGTGCAAACATGTTGTTTTCTTAAACCAAACATATGCACGTCCTATCCTAAAGTGACTTTAGTGTGCAAAAGCAGGCCAAAATGCCACAAAGAATACATCTCATGTCGCTTCATTGTTCCATTCCATTTCTGACATACTTTGTGTGTTTTCACAACGTAATGAATCATTTTCAGTGAAGACTGATTGTATTTTATTTTAGGAAAATACATTTTGGTTGGTTGGTGTTTTACGTCGCTTTCAACAATATTTCAGTTATATCGCGACATGGAAGCAGGAGGTAACCAACGTCTTAAACATAGTGGCGCAACCTGTGAATTGAACCCGGATCGTCGGCGCCGCAAGCCAAGCGCTTAATAACTACACCAAGCCTGCCCCTAAAAAAACATTTTGAGTTTTGAATGAGAAAGCAAAACTATTATTTTTAAAGGCTACATACCATATCAACATCAGAACATTACAGAGCCTTACCGAGATTTGGTCCATGCCCTTTTATAAAAAAAATCCCATATATATTAAGATAAGTATATATAATAGCTCCATTCAGTGTAGTTCGATTGCTTCCTTTTTCGTCGAAAATGCATGAAATCGATAGCTTTCATCTAAGCACTTACATAATGAGTATATCCAACCAAGCTGAAATGATGATATGTGTGCTGCAGCTGTGGTTGTTACCTTATATATACTCAATACCTACCTGTCTCTAGTGTGATTAGAAAGCCATAGGAGGCTTCTGATCACACTGTGTATATCAGTTGTTACATAAGGTTCAAAATTAATGCTCACCGGCAGTATTAATACAGTGATGTTACATTTACCAAATTTTACATATATGACCGATTTTATAAGGATAGAATCTGACTCATTTGAGTTTTACTCTGAGTTCTGTGGAATAGCAGCTGTATACGACGGGTACATTTACCGGGTTTAAAATGTGTACATGTTGGAATTTATAAAGATAACATCTTGACTTATTTTGATTTTAGCGAAATCTTCGAACTTCGATATCATTATTCCCCAAAGAGGATTTTGAAGTATCTCTTTCTGTTGTGATGCTGTGTACAGTGTTCGTTTGCATCCACAATTACTCTGATATTTCTGTGTCGTCTCTATGCACGAAACATTCATGGCTGGTATGGTTAGCCAAAGAAGGCGTTTACTCGCCCTATCCTCCGAGTTCATATCTCAGCATCTTTTCAATTATCATTGTTGTTGTTGTTATTATTATTATTATTATTATTATTATTATTATTATTATTATTATCATTCTTATTATTATTATTGTTATTATTGTTGTTGTTGTTGTTGTTGTTGTTGTTGTTCCCTTAGGTATCTGATGTAATTCTCCTTGAGTTTTTAACGAAATTTAAGACCATTGATTTAAAGGTAAAAACATTTATTTTGATGTTTAAAGAAAAATTTCCAGTCAGTAGAAAAAGGGACAACAGACTGGAATTATACAATATCACCACTATAACAGCAGAAATGCTAAATTAGTCAAAAGTGATAAGTGGAAACACGGATCATGAGCTAGTCTGAGTGAGTTTCTGCTAGTAAGCTAAGCTTGTAATGATCGATTCTACAGTCAAAATATGTAATATACATTGTAAAGAAATCGGGTATTTAAAAAAAAACTTTCCCAAAATTATACAAAGGTTTTAAAAGTACAAAAAGACGTCATTACAAAATAGCTACATTTTTGGGGGTTTTTTTTTTTTGTTTTTTTTTTTAAAGATAGAAATAAACACCAGCAGTAATATAATTGATATATTAATATATATGAAACGCATTTTGGTTTTATAGATTTCCCCCTTTAGATAATGTAATTATTTTTTCTTTAAAAAACCCGTTTATAATAAGGCACGAGAACATATTGAGTGACAATAATTCGTGGACATCGAAAGTTTCTTGTTGCTTAACGATTTACCAGTTTCGTCGTAATTGCCATTGAGTTTAGGTTTCCCTGTGTATTATGCTACTGTAAAAGAAAACTGCATGAAAAACAGAAACAAACCAAAACAAAACTTCAAAGACGTTTTCATGTGTGTTATCTTTAACTTAAACTATTGTATTCTCGGTTACTACCACAATATTGAAATCGTAAACTTCAAACGTAAATTTCAAAATATTTAGTAGACTTTCTTCTGAAGAAAAGATCCACCTGTGTTTTCATTCCTTCAAAAAACTTACAATGACCTATGGTCAAATCAAATATATTAATGAAGAAAAGCAAACATTCAACTTTAGCCAACGTCAGAACAGGGCTAAATCCGAGAGTTTGTGCGATTAGCGCAGGGTAACAAAATATCGTGCGCCATAATGGCCATTGGTCAACATTATTGTTTCCACAATATTTGTTTTACTTCAGATTTTCTCTTGATCTATTGAACAATGTTTATTTTACTAATTAAAGCGTATTATCGCGTTACAGGAGCTATTGTCGCTTAAGAAAACGTGTCCAATTCCTGTTTATTGATAGTGAAAACATTAAAGGAAAGACCTGAGAAAAAATGCCCGGCAGAAAGTTACAGATTCGTTTTGTAATTTAAAGACGTGAATTGCAGGACCTTTTTCTATTAATGTACTCGACCCCTATCAAAATTTAATTAAATTAAGATTAAGAAAAGCACGGCGAAGCACGGACTTGGTGAGCCACACACGTACAAGCATTGTTATACTAGAGCGGATCGGTTACATTGCATCATGGAGTAGGAAATTGGATTTCACACAAATATAAACTCCCTGAGTAGGATATAAATAGACAATGAGAGATATGGAAAACGTGACAGATTCATAACAGGTTGACAATGTGTAGAGCTTAGTTTCAAATACTACTACATCTTTCACAATGGAGCTAGATGGTTTAGTTTTTGCCGTTTATCCGCATCATTTCGCCCCAGTGGAATAAAATTGATAGGTAAAAATGGATACTGAAAAGAGGTAGCCATTGGTGCCTCCGCAGTTTATTGTTGTGAACACTACATTGACATGGAAACAGAATTTGCTTTGAATTTTACTGTTTTTAACAGAAACATGGTTCAGCATCTTCGCATTTTCTTTTCTAACCACACTTACGGGGTTCAATCACAAACGCTGATATGATTCAGACAAATGATATTACAGGAGTTATACCCCTCGGGATTTGTCTTCATTTTCTAAGTAAATTCTTACTGTTATCTTTCGATCTTTTTTATCGTAAGTATCGGTTAGAGAAAGAAATTAATCAAGAATCTTTCCTCTATATATGCTTCTCCAGTTATTTAAATGTTGATATTCATATATTTACAATAAAATAAATCATATATGACTGGAAATCTGTATTATCGCTTACGAGAAAACGAAAGTCATAGCCCATTATACCTTCGGAATGTTTCGGACCTGGTGTCATATATTAATTGGACAAAACTGATGAATCCCTTTGATGAATGTGAAACTAAATCGGTACTGTACCTGCCATGGAATATGTGTTTTTAAAGCTGCAGATGTGTTCATTTATCAACTTACTTTCCCTTTCACTGAAATTGGGTAGAGAGATATTGAGTCGTTCCATCCTTCCTCGTTCCTGTTTGATTACAAACCATGTGATTTCAAATCAGGCAAAACGCACCATTAACAATAGTTTAAGAGGCATACAACACATGACAAAAATGCATGTGTTGAAAAAAGGCAATATCGGCGTTGCTATGAAAATGCAAACCAGTTTGTGTTATTTTACAAATCATTTCACGTCACATGGCTTGGAAAGGAAATCAGAACATTGACATTATTGGCAATCGCGGGTTTTTGGGGTTTTTTTTTTTTTTTTTTTTTTTTTGTTTTTCGTTTTTTGTTTTTGTTTTTGTTTTTTTTTTTTTTTTTTTTTTGTTGGGGGGGGGCGGGGCCCCCCCCCACTCTTTCAAAAATAAAAGAATTCTATTTCAATTTACCAATTATGTCAATTGTCAAGAATTGGAAAAGTGTTATTATAGAACTTAAAGTCAATAGTTTTCAAATAGAAGACTTTTTTCTTTTTCTTCTTCTTCCTTTTCTTCTTCTTCTTCTTCTTCTTGATGATGATGATGATGATGATGATGATGATGATGATGATGATGATGATGATGATGATGATTACGTCATTAGGAGATCTTGTATGTATTTCGCATAGAATCCGACATACTGATTCGCTTTATGGCAAAAACTTGCAAAGACTTTTACGTCTAATCTAATGAAATAAAACTTTTCAGTTCAGAAGAAACAAAAGAGTACTCAAGAATCAGTCTTACATGCTTAATTGACTGAATTAAGACAGGAAAATCAAAATTTTTTCAATTTTTAATTATCTATAAGACTGGAGATCAATATCATGTGAGCAAATAACAGAAAAAGTACCCATACCATATTCGTCCTGTGATTTTCAAGACAAATATGTTTCAGGGAGAAAGAACACCTCGTACCTTAAAAACAACATGTTTACTCGTAGACGTGTATATTTCCTGAGTGTCTCTGATCAAATCAAATATTAATAAGTAACTGACAACAAATCAATAATTAGTAAACGACGAGCTTATGAAACACCAGGCCAAACATCAACAATGTCTGTATATGATACTAACCTGTTTAAGGTGCTGCAAATCAGGTATATTTGACGAAATGTTATTTTCGCGATTGTCTCAATTTGGATCAAATTTGCGGAATACATTTTCGCGAGAAACCACATACATATTTTATCTAAATGGTCAAGGTAAGGGTAGCGTGGACCTTATTTTCGCACAGAGTCGTATTTGCAAAATTACGCGAAAATAAAATCGTCGCGAATATAAAGTGTTTAACAGTATCAATTTACTATGATAAGTTTATCTTCTAGAGACTACGATGGTCCAGTGGACTATAATAGCATAGTCTTGGTTTAAATGCAGCCCATAACCGATGCAAAGGTGTGCCAGTGCACATGTACCGGTCGGAATTTGATGCATTATCTAGATTTACTGGCACAAATTAACACGAATGTCTACTGTATAAATCTCACCGTACAGCCTCTAATTTCTGGGTTTGATTCCCGCTTATTGTACTAGTTCTTGTTCGTAGTATTTTTCTTCTTTTTAATTTCCTTAACATTACCGCCACCAGATGGCGTAGGTAACGTTATATTTCAGTGTCACTTAAAAAATAAACAAACATCAAACAAGATCATATTGATTCGTCGATGAAAATGCTGCCATCCTTTAATATTCATGGTGTAGAAAAAAAATGTATATAGAAAATAAAACGTAACATCAAAGTCTTGTATATTCATATTTGTCAAAGTTTAAAGTTCCGCTTAACACCACCACCTTGATGAAAATTAGTATTACAAGATAAAGATTGATCACTTAAACGTTTTATCTACAGTATGTGCTTCAGATAGTTTGAAACCAATTTCTATTAAAATATAGTTCTACCACATATTGTGGGCTTTTTACAATATACAATAGACTTACAAATATATTGCATTAATAAATGAAATGGTTCAACTTTAATATGTAATGCACTGTACACGGGTATCTGTTATTAAAATCCTTATCAGCAAAGCAAAGTGTTGCGAAATTAAAACACATGCTTAATTATCAATGTTTTGTGGAAAAAAATAGATAAGTAAAATGCAAATGCATTGTTAACAATTTTACCTACAATGTGGAAAATGTGAATTATCTGCTCTCTAAGGCAAACTTAGTTAATGTATTAATTGATTGATTAATGTACATCTTCGGAAGCATCCGGTCCACCAGCAGGAATATCAGTTAAATAGTAGTATATAAACAGTTGTTAATTACTTATAAAAGAGACTATTTCAGTTCTGTGTAAATTTTTATAATAACTCCTACTGGAAATTAAAGTTCCATACATTAACTCCAAAGGGAATCTAAAGTTCCCCACAAATAATTTCAACGGGAAATAAAAGTTCCCCATATTAACGTCAGAGGGAATTTATAGCACCCAATATAACTTCAAAAGGAAATTTAAGTCCCCCATAATAACTCCATAGGGAAGCAAAGTTCCCCCAAAGAATCCAAGGGGGAATTAAATATCTCCACAAGCACTCAAAAGAGAAATTAAGCTTCCCCTATAATAACTCCAAATGAACATTTAAGTCCCCACAATTACTCCAAAGGGAAGCGAAGCAAAATAATCCACAACAGCACAAGAGGGAACTTATGTTCCCAACAATAACTCCATAGTAACCCCAAAGGGAAATTAAAGTCCCTCACAATAGTTCCAAAGGAAAAGCAAACCCCCTACCCTTTACAATAGTAGGCTATATTTGGCCTCATTAGTTAAATATAAAATGTGTATTTTTCTCCCGAATGGCTAGTTTCGTGACTAATTCTGGAATGAGATACTAACGAAAATAAATCACGCTAAATATGTGATTAATAGTGTAAGCTACTTGCATATGAAATAAGACGGATGACTGTAAATAAGTAGTTAATGATAGTATGAATGTATGTTTCATGATTTAAGGAATTTTAAACTTTCATTTAAGTTTATTACTTTTGATCTAACGCCTTTGTTCTTGGACGTTGAACTACTTTAAAAAAATTAGCCTGGCCTATATCTATTGAACCACAAGGAACAAGACTTTGACCAGAGCTTTCAATTAAGGTCATGATGTTTGATCAAGTACTATTGACCTTGGACTTTGACCTTCTTTTCAAAAACGTTAACTCGGCTATTTCTTTTCAATTGTAAGAGATAGGGCTTTCATATTTCACATATAGATGTTTCTTAATGAGAGTATTTATTTGATATCATGTCTTTCGAATTAGTTACCCTGACTTTCATATTTTTCTTTATATTAATTTAATATGACAATCGCTTACATTTTGCGCTCTTTGATTGGTACACCTGATCTTTACATTTACCTACATTTTTTATTTTGTTAAGATATTCTATTTTCATTCAAATTTAATTCTCCATCGGTAAATCCCTGATAAAGAACCCCTTTTAAATTTTATATTTGGTTATGTCGCGAAATCATATCCGATATTTGCAACATTTTGAATCTGACCCCATATTCCAAGCTTTGTTATCTTCTGGCTTTAGCTTCTTGTGCTGGAAGCAAAAAGTTCCCAAATGACATTCACTTTTGAAGTTTGTAAATAACTAAGAAAAAATAAATAACAAGGTAACCATCTTGTAATTTTAACAAAGAATAAAAACAAGATGCGCTGTCCTTAATGATGCAGTTCTTCATTCTTTTTTCGGGGTATATTTATACCTCCTTCCAAGTAAAAATTCTTTAAATTGAGACTATTTCACAAACGCTTAGATGATCCAGATTGGTGACTTGTTGTGAGTTATACTCCTCGGGATTTATCTTCAATTTCTAAGTAAACCCTTAATTTTTCAATCTTTTGTTTTACCATGAGTGTCATCTTAAATGAGAAAATAATTAAACATGTATCATCCATGTATGCTTCTTCATTGAACTCAAATGTGGACTTCAAAATATTTATAATAGTATTTGTAAAAATTTATTGAAATGTTGCATTATGGCCTAGCACAAAACCAAATCCATAACCCATTATGCACTCGGAATCTCTCGAGTCTCTACTCATAAAAGAATATGCTGAATATGTAAAACTCAAAACGGATACGTACAGCAAAATATCCCCATTGATATGATATTACCTCACCGGACTTTCGTCCCGGCGAACTAAAACATTATGACCTGTTGTCAAATATGAAAATCTACTGTAGCCCTAGTATATCTACAGTGGTCCTTGCATATTCACTCCAGTCCAAGTAAATCTACAGTAGTCCATGAATATCTACTGTGGTAGAAGTATATCTACAGTGGTCCTTGCATATTCACTCCAGTCCAAGTATATCGACTATTGATACTCTACAAAATGAATCATTTTAACCATTCATAACCATTCATTTTCATGTTGCTTTACATTGAATATATATATATAATTACATACATTAAAACACTTTAATTGCACATTTGATAATGATGACGTGCGTCATAATGAAATATTTAAAACATATAAATCATGAAATAAACTGTTAACATGCACAATTGGTTGATTTTCTATTCAAATCTTCATAGACGATTAACATCCTTGCACGTTTTACGTATGCTCGACTTTTCTGAAATCGTAAATATCAGACATTATTCTGGGGGAAATTCCAGTTGATATTGTTCTTGTCATATTTCTTAATTAGAAATGCATCACCCTTCGCCAGTATCATCCTTCAGACTGTGTTCGGACTCCGTAGTTCTGGATGTGCCATTTTATTGACAGCTATACGGACTTTCGGCATTAGTCCGAGACATTTATATCGGGGTCGGGAATTTTAGCTTAAGAATGGATTGCAGACTGGTAGCAATTTACGGATAACTAAAACTAAAGTGTTATCTAGTTATTTCCTAGAGAAAGTTAATTTCAGAAAAGAAGCAAGTTAATAGAAATGTTCCATAAAATCGAATGTTATTGTCAAAAAATAAAGCCTTACATCTGAAGCGAGGAATCCAATTACAACGCTCGTCGTATCGTGAAATCTCCCACAAACCAAATTGTCTCCCAGGCGATCGCTCCTCGCGAAGCATTTAGATTCAGTGAGGAGGAAAATGGGGGGTTGGCCGAAGACGCACTCCTTGGCATTCAAGTAGTGTATACTGTCAAATCTAAAAGACTATTATTGATATCTGATTATAAATATTTATTGCATATTTGGTCTTTATCATCCCATTGTTCTTGGCGGAAAGGTCGCAAGGTTCGAATATGAAATATTCATAGTAAATCTCCCCCTTGTTGTCGAGCACGTGTTTGCATGCTTCAGTCACTATGCATGTTTTATTCTTATCAATTTGATAAATATTTTAACAATTCGTAGATAAAACTTATTTTCCTATCATTAATAACTGATTCTACTTGTTAATTTTACATTATCAGAATCGAATATAGAAGATTACCTTGCAGTTGACACCATTCTTGTGTACAAAACTTTGAAATTTATTTATTATTTTTACACATATTGGAGATATCTTTTCTTTTTACACTTCTTTTTCACAGCTTTATCTGCATTCTATTGTCGTATGGTTCCCTTCTTTGTGAAAAAAAGTATTGGACTGTTGGTTGGTATTATTAATGTTCTCTCGTAATTATTCTATTGAACTCTTGAAATAGAGTTAAACAATATGTTAGTTGGAAACTCCCATTGTTTTATGTAATTGATAGCTTCTACTTAAAATTATAGGTCGCTTGCGCATTTCTAGTCGAACATTTCAATTTTCTTGTTAAATCACTTTCGAATGGGACGATAAATGAAAATTTATTTCTATCCCTTATGCGAATACACGGCAAATTTAATGCATTTTTATGTATAATGAATCCATTCTTACACTATTCATTCATATACAATACTTAGTATATAAATAGTCCGGAAATGTTCGAATGAATGAGTAACAGGTTGAATTGGTTAAATGCCTGCTTTGCAATTCTGGAGATCAGGGTTCGATTCCAGGATTGTGTCTCTCTATTTCAGATATTGGATATCTCCTGCTTCCACTTCTGGATATAAAGGGAAAAAAGAGGACATCTAATTCAGCTGCACGACAAAAGTCACCAAGGGCATGCAGACATACATGTACAAAGGTAGGTACATAAAAAGACATCACAAAAGTATTTCATTGTAATGCATTTGTGGTATCGATTCATTTGTGATATCGTCTGTGGATGACCAGTTGAAATAATAATCGTCTCCTAATTGGTATGGTTAAACGGTTTACGGGCTCATCCTCCCACTCACCTCGAAAGCAATCAATCATTTTAAAACCAAATCCTTGACTTCAACCCAAATCAACCAACAAGCAGGTAACTTTAACATGCCTTTATTATCTTTCTTTCAAAACCACAAAGCAAAACATTTTATAATTAATACATAATTAATAAAGAAACCTTGTACTAAAATAAAATATTATTGTTTTAATGCTAATAACAAAACAATATTTTTAACGAATTTCGTATTTTTTATTTGGTGTTACTTATGTTCTGTCCAGCAATGTTGCTTATAGCTTCATTAATGCGATTTAATTCACGGATACGGTCTGTCGAAAGTGAGATAATTTTAAATTTAAATTAAACTAAGATAACCATGGATGCTGTATGCTAATTTAAGAACTATTTTGTTGGTATTTCTATTTTCATGGTAATTTTATTAACTCTTGTTACGATCATCGAGTATTTGAATTTTAAGACCATGTATAATTGTCATTTTAATGTTTTCTGCTTTTGAATTTTCAAACACTTCATTTAGCAAAAAAATACATATATATCACCAAGATTAACAAAATCCTAAAAGATTTTTCTATGTAAAAAAAATCATTTTAAAATATGTTATATAGACCATAATTATGTGATAAATATGTCGATATAATCAAAGTAAAGATTACCCCTGTGTTACGTGGAAGGCGGATTGGGAGTTATAAAAATATCTGTATAATTTTATCAAGCCACGCCCTCCATGTTGATCACAAACATGTATGATCAATACTAGTATCATTTCAATAGACTCTCTTTAGTCGATACCATTATTTCCATACTCGAATATTCATCTGAATGTTTTTATTCACCTCTCATTTTTTTTTTTTTTGGTTTATGCTTTTAACTAGTCTGGTTGACAACTTGCTGATTGGGGTTTTACATCATCTTCAACAATTTTTCATTTTCAGTCATCTCAACATGGAAACTGGAGGTGGCCAATCTTTGCACATGGTGACGCAATTCGGGAATGAAATCTTTACATAAAAATCCCTCTGAATTGGTTGTGAAATTAGATCTAATATAACCTCTCAATAACACCATAGGTCTTAATTATTCATAATAAGTCAGTGTAACACTGAATAGAATGTTGAGCATACTCTAAGTCAGTGGTCTTTTGCAATGTCAAACTACATCTTGTCATCGTCTCCTACTGGCTGGTGACATCCACCAAGCTAATCAGTAATCATCGATAGTAAAAACTGAAAACTTCTGTGGAATCATACGAAATGATAAGCGAAAGTCGCCCTTTAAAATATATTCGCTAAACTTCATGTTAATAGTATACTATAATGACAAATACGTCCTCGAAAATATTTTCAGAATATATGTTTACATCTATATAGATTATAGCATTTTGTTATCATTATTCATTTCAGATAGGATAGACGTTTACGTGTACCTCTAGTTTAAGTATATAAAACGACAGCGTCTGAAACTAACAGGGTCTGCCGATGCTTCTATTTCAATGGTATTCTAAATTCAGAGACTTGTATCGGTTGAAATTCTAATACGCTTAGTCTATATGAATCATTCCACCTATTTAGTCATACTTACTGTGAATAAATAGATCGTTAACATGTTTGCATTTAGGGACACCAATGATCTTTCAGTGACCATTTCGTACACTCCAACAGAGGTTTTTTTTTGGGGGGGGGGGTTCTTTTCTTTTTTCCTTTTTTTTTTTTTTTTTTTGGTTTTTGTTTTTTGTTTGGTTTTTTTTATGCATTCAGTTCTTTAATCTTGATCATTTAATATTTCTTGACTGAGCGCTTTATCTCAACAACAAAAATCTACGAGCTTCAAATTAATCTATTATTATTATTATTATCATTATCATTATTATTGTTATTACTATTATCGGAAATACCTTACTTTTCTTTTCTTTTTGGTATTCCGTTAAATTTATGTATCTATGTGTAGTCGTTTTTGTGTAAAGTATTTATCTTAGAAGTCAAGATATATCATTCGTGAACAAGTTCTATTCGTAATGCCGCTCATCAACTGTTTCACTCCAAAGCCACGACAACTGGATAATCTGATATATCATAATACAATAGAGTTCTCTTAACATGTTGCGGTAAATAATGCATATCAACTTTCTGGAACATGACACCACATGTATACCATAATAAAAACAGATATATGCAAGGGGCCGTTATGACTCACTAGGATGAAGGGCCGAGTACAAACTCCGTTAACCTCCAAGGAAATGGTACGATCCGCCAGAGAACATGCCACCTTTATATGTATATATATGCCAGTGTGGTCTAGTGGTTGAGGTTTTCGGCTTGTGACCTTGGTTCGACTCCCACTCTGGGCACACCGGTGTTGTGTCTTTCGGATGAGACAATAGAAGTCGAGGTCCCGTGTCGCGGTGGGCGTAACACGTAAAAGATCCCTCACTGCCTCGGGTGGGTCCGTTGCTAAGGTAGAAATTTCTATGCAATGCATCAGGCAGATGCCGTGACCATACACGTGAAATAACCGTGGAGTGACGTAAAACAATAACCAATAAATCAACCACTTTGTGGTATAAAGCGCCAAATATAAACTCTGTCGTTTAGTTAACTCCTCTCGATGGAAGTAAAAATCCCCCCCCCCGAGTTACTACCGAAAGTCGGCAATTTTTTCGGGTTTTTCCGTTTCCCTCATCACTGGATAATATACAGTTGCAACAGAATAGAAGAAATAATCAAGTTGTGACGGTAAACAGCAAATGAACAGTAACCGAATGCATTTATAGACAATATCAATGAAAATAAACAAGGGGTACAAGTTTTCATTGTTTATTGGGACATTGCACCATCAAAAAGTGATGATTCTTCAACAATGAGTACCACGCTTTATATATATTTATATGTATACATAATCTCGTATTTTTTTCAACCATGAGATCTCAAACCGCACAATGAAAATGTAAGGACCCAGAAACCATTGAAGACGACAATTTAATTTTGATCAAAACAGCTGATTTAAGTATTTGGACATAACTTAAAATGAAAAACCTTTTGAAAGATGAAAGTGTTGCTTATTAAAAGATAAAAGTGTTTTTATCGTTTGAAGTTGATATGTTATCATAAAATAAAGATGCAATGATATTCTGGGTCCACAGAAATAACAAGGACAACAAACTCTGGGACTAAAATGGAACAGTTCTGGACAATATGTACATAAAAATAATGAACAACAAACAGCATCCATAGTAGGTCAGCCAACCAAAAATTGTGATTCAGTGCAAATATCGGTCCTTTGTCGACAGTTCATCGCGGAGTGAGCGACACAGTTAAGTTCAGAACTGTATTTTTGTTCTTGAAACACATTATGCATCTTTAGTCTGGATTTCCTCTATATCTCAGAGATACTTCAAAATGGTACGACATGCATTCACAAGATGAAAATATGAAAAACCACACTTTATAAATATTCTCTATTCTCATACGCACAAAGTTATCAATAAATTATAAACACTTTCCCATCAAACTCAATGGAATGGAATAAGATTTTATATAGAGTCATTTGTAGCAATGCAACAGTCAATGTCACCACGCCTCGCCCGCCATTTCCGGATGTGACATGGAGGAAAAGGATCCGGCAAGAGACCGTGGTGGTAAACCCGGAACGAAATGTGGCTCATGGTGCATCGGTCCTGGTTCCGGTGAAGCTGAAGGTGGAATCATATCTCCATGTAAAAACTGACTTTCTGGACCCAATCCTAAATAAAAAAGAAAATGTGATTTACCAAGCCACTGGTTCTAGTGTATCGAACAATGCACTTGTTTTTTTTTTTTTTTTTCAGTTTCGTCCAAAGAATTCTGTCTTGTTAAGAATATTGAGAATTTTTTTCCTTATGGACTTAAGTTATAAAACTTGTGAAATTATATAAATGCATATGCAAATTTCTTAACTTCTTTTCACAATTTTTTTTTTTACATCTTTATTCCAAGAGTATGGAACTCAAGCAAAATATGTTACGGTTTCGACTCATTGAACTTGAAATGTGTCCATTGTATCGCAGTGTTTTATAAAAGCGTTAATCGTATCGCGTTGACAATAGCAATATGTTGCCAGTGTATATTCACTTCATTAAGATCCCATCTGCGGACAAATGTTGTTATTTCTGCGCAATAGATATATCGATTTTTCAATTTTTATTCTTCGATTCATATTTTAGATAAAACCAGCTGGCGATCAAAGTAAAAGAAACATTGAAAGACTTCGTCCATTATCTTTGCATGTGTGGGAATCTTTTGTTTAACAATCGATTTCATGCAAAAAATATTGTTTCATAATGTTCATTAAAGATTTATTTCTGTTATTGTAAAACAGATTTCACACAATTGGATTATATATGCTGCAACTGATAGCATCCATAAAGCTGAAGAAAGAGTGTAGAAAAAGCCTATCAACATTTTGAAGCATTTAGTATTCGTACTACTTACGCTTTTAAAAAATATATTGTGTTATAACATGACATAGGGATGCATTTAAAATATTATGTAATATTAGGAAATTTAAATTGTATCTTTATTTTACCTATGATATAAAGCATTTAATTTATGATTTCTACAAAACATATGGTATTATTTTGTCCAATATGGATAAAGTATTAAAATATAATACGATATTCATACAATATTTTATGTATTAATTCATTTCCGAGGAATAAGTCGTTGTATCATTATAGAATATAACATTTTTACGATATTATATACAACAAATAATTAACCAAATATGATCTATTTTCATTACTTTATTATAAGAAAATATATATATATATATATATATATATATATATATATATATATATATATATATATATATATATATATATATATTATATTAAATTTTATCGCAAAAATATCTTTACCTATCAATATAAAATCAATTTTTCGAGGGCGGGGGTGTTTCCGAGGTGAGTTTCAAGTCGATATCGATTATCATTTCACTTTAATTTTATAATCGAATTAAGTGATAAATTCTTCTGACAGTGAAGTATGAGAAGGTTTGTTTATTGATTATTATCGGTTTTCTGTCTACGTGTTACTTGTAGGAGTGATATTGCATCACAGTACTCTAACTTACCGTTATGATGCAAGGGTTGATCCAGGTTGAGAGGGGGCGTGCCCTGAGAAGATGGCGGCAGAAAATTCATACCAGCTGGTCCCCCGTCACCCTGCCCTGGGAAAAAATCATTGTAGCCCTGGTAGCCTGGATAAAACTCCTGACCATTGTCTGAAAAGACAAAAACAAGATCGTTATACGAAACAACCATAATTTTTTTCACATTTTAAGGTAGTAAATCCTTTTAGAAAGAAGCAGAACTCTTCCACTGATGACACAGATGAAGAAAACGATGTTATTACTTATCATTCTTATGATGTTCATATCTTATATTATACGTTCTTTTCAATATAGCAATTGCTGTTTTATCATTATATATGAACTTTGATAATATGCAAACTATTTTATTCTTAGTCAACATCATGTAAAAATATGTATGTATACTGATCTATGCATTGTAACGATAACGTCGATTGTAAATGAACATAAGATATCTGAGCCAATTCAGTTCTCAGTATCTGTAATATATTGTTAAAGAGAATTTATATGATTTAGATTTTTTTTTTAATTGATTTTTGTTTTACGTCACACCACGAATATTTCACGTATATGGTGACGGCATCTGCCTGATGCGGGGCATACAAATTTTGACCTTTGCAACGGACCCACCCGAAGCAGTGAGGGATCTTTAACGTGTCATGCATACCACGACACGGGGCCTCGGTTTTTACTGTCTCATCCGAAAGACAAGACACCGGCATGACCAGAGCGGGACTCGAACCCCGGCCTCCCGATCAGGAGTCCGACGCGATACCACAAGGCCACGCCGGCTTATATGATTTAGAAATACGATCATTCATATATATATATATATATATATATATATATATATATATATATATATATATATATATATATATATATATATATATATATATATATTTCTAATTTCAAACAAAATAAAGATACCGGTATGTGATTGTTTAGCTCTCAGTTTGGGTCATAAATGAGGTCAATGGGTCAAATGTCAAGGTCACTACTGGTAAAAATAATAATTGGCACCAAAATGTTTCAAATGGTCACCACAAACTAGGAAATAAGCCATCTAATCAAAATTATTAGAATATATCATGTCTTCATGTTCTAATAGGAGCTAGTACAGAATCAAGAAGAAATCTCAGATAATTTCAAATCTGCTATAATAGAAAATACATGAAATTGCAGAAATTAGAGTGAATAATTATATATTTCTTTCTAACTTATTTAAACTTTTATCCTCTTTATGTATACGACCATGAGTATATGAGATTCAAAATATTTCATAACAGATGTAAAAGATGTCAAATTCGTGGATAACAGTTTCTCAATCTAATGTCAGGATCCATGTTACATCAAAGCTCTGAGCATGCTCATTAGAAACTTTCCGTAGCGCATGAATATTCGACTTGTCATCGCCAGCAGATACGCTATCTGATGTAAACAAGAAGCGATGACATCCTATGTCATGTGATGGGAAGCCGATAACATTCGGGATCGCTTTCCACGTAATCCTCAGCGCAGAAGATATCACTATTTCCGATCTGAATATTTATAATACAGAACCCGACATATGCAAACCCGCTCTCTCTCTCTCTCTCTCTCTCTCTCTCTCTCTCATTAATACAGTCTATAATGAATAAAAAGTACAGCTTCATTATTCTATTGATTTTGTCTTCAGGATCAAGGTGGAAAGGGCCAGTCATCGGGGCATGTTCACCTTTCATTCTGATATCATTTGCTTCATTTTAGATATCTGACTGACTCTCTCTCTCTCTCTCTCATTTTTGCCAAAACAATTTCACAGTCATATATTCATATCAAATACTCGTAGACAATTTCTACATCCTTATAAAACTTATTGTAAATTATTCTTTTTAAATGACATGGCCGAAAAAAACTCTGTATCGAAATTAGAATCGTAAATAATTTGCCGTCTATCAATATCGTTGGACATGCCATCCATGTATAATATCGATCAGAGGAAACTCGATCCCTATTTACAAATTCATTGCAGACGGAAATATCAGGAAATCCATCTTTTGTTTTAAATTTAAATAGTATGTCTGCATTTATTACATAATCAATATTGACAAAGTGGTTTCAATAGCCAATTAAACATGAGATTCCTTATTTACATTAAATATTACTGCACTTTACACGTGAATAGACGGCCAATATATTCACACGGATAGATCTCCGGCTTCAATAATGACAAGTATGTATTTTTTCGATTCTTTCTCATAATTGATTGCCAATGAAAATAGGGCTGAAAATAGTTTATGTACAACCTTCGCTTAGCGATTTATTCTGAAATCTAATATACATCATACAATACATTTGTACTCCAAGCTGACGCGTCTTTTTTCAAAAGGGTCAAAGGTACGGAATGATAGAAGAGCGTAAAGGATGTTTTGTAATTGTTAGTTTTTGTTTCCAGGTTACTGTAAACGTTTAATGTGTCGCAGTGTTACATACGTTACACCATAAATGCAATCAGAGACAGATTTAGTGATATAACCGGAGGACAGTCCACTGAATTTCGAAAAGAAAAAGTACTGCCCTTTGGTATACAATGTTGCCAAGGAAAAGAAGATTGTATCTTCAAAATTAGAGGAAAATGGCTTTTTGTCTGCGAAAATGTTCATCCAATGGCCGATGTAACCCCAGCACACCCCCTCCTTTTAAGTTGACCAAGGATGCTTGATCAGTTCAATGCTTGAATGTGGTTAACCAGCTAAAGGCGTCCGCTTCGAGTTTTACGTAATACCCAATTCTTTAATTCAAAGAGTCCGAGACTTTCCGAATGTATTATGTGTTTTTTTTTTAATTGATTGATCATTGTTTAACGCCACACCACGAATATTTCACGTATATGGTGACGGCATCTGCCTGATGCGGGGCATACAAATTTTGACTTTTGCAACCGATCCACCCGAAGCAGTGAGGGATCTTTAACGTGTCATGCATACCACGACACAGGGTCTCGGTTTTACTGTCTCATCCGAAAGACAGGACACCGGCATGACCAGAGCCTCCCAATCAGGAGACGAGCGCGATACCACTAGGCCACACCGGCTTTGTATTATGTGGAATGACTTTGGTTTTATCGTAGGCGATAATGGAAGTTTTCAGTCATATATCATTAATGTTATTGTAAATATATGAACTACAAATGTCTTAATTTACGTATCTTCATAAATAATTTAACCAAAAGAAAGGTCAATGTTACGAAGTATTACTGCATGTATTTCAATTTTGCCTGCTTCGAAATGTATAAAATAAAAATCGCTTCCAGTTATCAAAATGTATAAAATAAAAATCACTTCCAGTTATCAAAAAAAAAAAAAAAAAATCAAAAAAATCTGCAATATCATTATCTAATAGTTTTATATGTATAATGCCGCTGTTGATAACGGGACCTATTGTTATTTTCTATGCTGTGTTGTGACCCATGCATGCAAATAGACGACCCGTTCAATGCAGGGATAGCTCTATAACGTACGTCTCGCAAGAAAAACGGTTCAAATTAATTCATCTATAATGCAAACAAAAACAAAGACGTCATTAGCTTATCAATGGAAATTAAAAGGAACCAATTCGAGATGTCCAAAGTCGGCTCATAACAATAGACATATCGTGTTTTTATTTTCATACGAAATACACATGTTCAAACGCACAATGAAAACGTCAAACGAATAACCATACTCTTAACTTAAAAGCAAAGAGAGTTCAAACATACTTTTTCTTAATTAAATACATCGATAGGTTTTCGGTGATGGGTCGATGTGTTTCTTTTCATTCATATCTTATATACGCTCTATCTTCCAGTGTTTGCGTTTCGTCCATCAAGATTTGACGTTTTCGAATTATATTGTCGACACTCGTGGTGATTTTATCAGGAACAATTACACTTATACAGTGTCGATTTTGAAAGATGCAATGGGATTATCTCCCCTGCCAGAAGCTGATAAGTGCTAGCAACAAAAGTTTCAGTCCGCTGCAACGTGTAAAACTGTAAACATGAAAAACGTTTAAAAAAAACTTAAGACGTCCCAGCGAATAATGATAATTTTCACATGGCCGCTATCGTACATTGTTTTCCTTGAAGAGTAAATGGTAATGATCTAATACGTACATTAGGATGACCATAAATAACTACAATAGCTTATAAGATCTACTTTTATTTCTTCTTGTATTATATTTAAGTGCCAGCATGACTCAAGCGGTAAGGAAATCGGCTCACGATTGGGTTTGGGTCCCACCGATGACCCTGTCTTCGGATGAGACAGTAGAATACGAGGACCCGTGTTACGGTGGGCATGACATTAAACACCCCTCACTACTTCGGATGGTTCTGTTACTTGGGTCTAAATTTCTCTCTGATGCACCAGCAAGATGCCGCCACCATATACATGTACGTGTTGTAACTTGGCGAGACTTAAAACAAATAACAAACAATGTATCATATTTACAAATAACAAATCCGAATCAGAAACAATATATTATTTCACATGATGCTTCCGGAGTTTATTTCATGTTATAAGAAAGGTTTGGTGGCCGAATGGAATAGAGCGCTGCAATGAATCTCTATGTAGCCTCTAACTTTTGTCAAATCTGGGTTCGAATCAAAATTTGGGCAAGTGAAAACCCCTACCCGTATACCTTTCCGAAGTTAGTTGGGTTTCTCTTTTTTGAAACTACTTTCCTTCTTCACTAAACACTTGTTGTCACCCTGATACGACGGTAAGTAATTATTACTAGTGAATAAAATTTTGTATGACCTTATATCCTTCCTTTGGAGGTTGAGATTTGTTTTTGTTTTTGTATAAATAAAAAGAGAACGTGGGTGGTTTTCTAGTACGATAACATTCACCTTGTATATCAATATACATTTTACACGTTATAATGCAAGTTACCTATTGACATAAATCTTATAATGTGCTGGCATTCGGTAGTTTTAAAGAAGTTGAAATCTACACACTCTCGTTAAAAATCACATCTCTATATCTTCAAGCACTTCCATCAATATTGATATCAAATAAAACGCAGTCTAGCTAACAAATACATAATGTTGATATTTTAGAGTACGAAACTAAGACGAAAATTCATTTTCACAAGTAAGATCTAAAGCTGGTAACGGGCAATAGATCACGAGTCGGACTAAATGTTACACGTAACCCGCTGAGTGGCTGCCAACATTCTTGGCTTTTATTTCAAAAACAGCGATTTCTATGGTCATTAAAAGTTTTTATGACTTTATAGTAGACGAAAGTTTGTCATCGTCACATTTCATATTCCTGACGGAAAAACAGCGAGAACAAATTTATCTTTTGCCAAGAACATAAACTTTGCTATAACCACTAACTATTCCCAATCCACTCAACATCAAAGGCTTCAAACTGGGGACCACGTGATCAGTGATAAGATAATGTAATCGTTGCCTTATATAGAACGCAGACTGTAAGGACTATAAACTCGAGTCAACGGTACTCAACGACAACATGCCAGCCCTTAGTAAGTATACCCTGAATTTAAAACTTTCTAGTACCCTTTCAATGGAACACGACATTCTTTAGATAGGGAGTTCTGGGGACGAACACTGTGTGTTTCTCTTTATTTTTCGGCATTTAAAGAAATTATCTTTAATTTTCTTTCTGATCAGAAGCAAAGTCATGTCCTACTTAAACGAGAGAGAAAAGTACGTATTACTTTGTAGTTCAGATATTGTCTTGATTGAGACCATTTGACTTTTTAAGGCCATGGAATATTAGGGGTTTTTTTGGACACGCACGTATCTTATGAGTGTTGTGACAATGCTCATCATAGACTGTCTAACGAACTTTTCAGGGACGGGGAAGCTTCTCCGTCGGTACTTTATAGTCGAGAATCAAAATAAACTTATTTATAGACAGGTTTAATTAGCAGTGACTTTTAAAAAAAAACACAGGAAGATCCCTAGTTTGGAGAAATTGTCTTCATTATGTGGCTCATATATGAACAAATATTCAGTTTAAGACCACAAATATGGCAGACATTTTGTCACAAGGGACGTAACTCTATAAAATTTTTATGCTAATGAAGCCTATCTATTATGCACAGGTATGCTGATATATAAACAAAGCTGTGTCAACAAAAAACAAAGGGGTAAATGTGTTATTTACATCAATATATCTTTACAACTATAAAGACATTCCTTATCTATAAATCCATATGAATCATATACTATAAAGGTTTAACTAACCCGCATTATTTTTATCAAGAACGATTTATTATTCGAGTTAGCTTTAGTAATCACTATTTCATTCAACTTAATATATTAGCAAGCATGAATTCCATGAAGCCAAACAAAATAATATATAAAGGCACGATTAAGATGAAGTCATGTCGATATCAAGAACGGGATCTGTGTGGCGACTCTCGGTTTCACATGACTTGAGTATCATAAAAGAGAGAACCTTACTAGAGTATGTTTATAGTTGCCTCGCTACAGTGGACTCGCAGTCTAAGCTCGACTTCGATTTGTTCCACACACAGACTGGTACCTACCGCTTTCTCCATCGGGAATCGCATGGACTCTTTTCCATACGTGGATTAAGGACATTAAAATGCATAGGGTGAATAATCCCCCTGTAATCCTGGGACCCATTCCGGCGTAAACTTCCCACTGCGAGCCAATCAGATGCAAAAGGACTGCCGCGGAATCGTTATATCGTTCAGCAAATGTTTTCTTGTTTTAAATTGATGGCAGCCTTCTTTATACGCTATTCATCTGGCACAAATCCTTGCCTTGTGTCCCCAGAATGATAATACAAGGCAATTCCCTCGGAAATCATACCATAGATCCATGATCCATCATGTTTGCTCGGAAGCAAAGCTCCGGTTAAGGTTTGGGAATTTAGTTATTTGACAACGTATTCCGTTTCTCTTTGTTCGTACTTTTTTGCATGAAATGATATGATTTCCTTGAAACAACATATGCGGGGCTGCGATTTCGTCGTAAAGGATTCAAGAATCAGAAAATATCGACAGAAAATAGAAGGGGCAATGTTTTGGCCAAGTCATCATCTATATTCAAATCTATATATCCCTAAATTCTAGTAAACTGAAAAAGAACCTCTCACAAGACAAATATGCATATCACACCACTTATCACTAATTTGTCATGTGATTTGTTTTACCTGAGAAATAACCGAATCCTGGACCTCCCATCATATCGCTTTCGTCCAATTCGCTCGGAGACATTCCTGCCCGTAAAGCCCGCATCCGTCGGGGATTTCTAAAGAAATGCCGCCTTGCACCCAGAGCACTCAGTTGTTTCATCCTTCTTTCTTTCGAACGACGATTTTGAAACCATACCTGCAAAATGTTTTTATTAAATATGTATCATGCAGCATTTAAGCAACTTGTTTTTCGCTGAAATTATTTTGAAGTTCAAGCACTAACTTTTGTAAATTATTGTACATAATGGCTGTGCACTAGAAAACCAAAATTATAAATTACATTTTATAGAGTACATCTTTCATCTTTCGAAGATATGCATGCCACATTAAATTGCGTCTGATAGCGAATGACGAAACAGTATTTTCCCTTGATTATTCTCATTCATATACATATATATATATATATATATATATATATATATATATATATATATATATATATATATATATATATATATATATATATATAGGCGCAAGTAGGAAATATAACAACAACGTTCACTATTCATAATGTCGGATCAACTGTGGGTCAATGCAAGTCGCTGAAGAATAAAAGTGGTCAAATATAGATGCACAAGAAAGCGACAAACATATGGTCAAATTTTCGAGGCGATCTGCCCCTTCCTCGGGACGAAACAATATAAAAAAAAACTACATAAATAGAAATATGAAAAAAGAAAGCTATATACAAAGATTATACAAATAACTAGTCTAATTATACGATGATATCGGTGTCAGCTACATTTTGCGTGTTTGTAGTGTTTGTAGTTTGGTGGAAAATTTGGATTTTTACTAGTAAATATGTGACCAAAAGGAGGGGGGCGGGGGGCGCCCCCCCCCTCCCTCTAAATCCGCCACTGTTTGAGAAAGAGACGGAAAACTACATTATATGGCATATATTTCTTTACAATGTTTAAAAAAACGATATAAATTACTAAGTTATTCAGGAATGTGTAAGACCATTACTCAATGGTGGAAAAAATCACGGCACTGAATAACACGGCAATGAATAGATTTTTAACGCTTTGGTCACTTGGTCTTGACAATCGTCAACTACCCGCTAAGAAGACCGCGATACTGACCGCTGGTGTAAAGTAAGCATTTCCAGCAAAGTTATGCAACCAATGTAGTCATATATATCCAGTAAATGGCTTAGAGTGGACAATAAAATCTCAAATGCCTTAATCGGATTTGATTTATGTTGCTGTTTATTTTGCAATTTATCCGAGTCTTTAGAAATAAACTTTACATTCTAAAACGCACTTTAAACATTTAGCGAGACTTGGGGATTTAAGCATTCATGTAAAATTTATTTTAGCAAGTGTTTATATAAGACTTAAGGAGAAATAAAAACGATTTTAACCTTGATTTTGTTTTATTTGTTTTCTTTAAAATTTGCGAAATCAAAGAAGCGTTTAATATGCTCGTTCACTTAAAGGTCCCTACACTTGACACGGGACTGTTAGATGGGAGCAAGGGTTTATACCGTTCTTTTGAAAATTGACATGAACAAACGAGCTCAGAAGGGACATTCCATGTCATTGCACTTCGATGAAGAGACAATGGTAACTCATCAAATAAATATGATGCAAATAGTTAGGGAATAATTTGTCTTTCCATGGCAGCCATATATTTCCAATCGTTTCAGAGAATGGGCAATTAAGCTTATCTCTAATGTAAGTGTTGTTGCATGTACACATTGTATAGGAGCGAAACAAGAAATTATAATGAAAAGTTGGTCCACCCATAATCAATTCTGATAAAGGGAATTTAATACCATTGTGGTTTGTAGATTTCTAAAGTTTCCCGTTTTATAATATAAAGTACAAAGGAGGATTTACGCTCAGGTTTAGTATGCAACCCCCCCCCCCTCCTCTCTCTCTCTCTCTTACTGGTTTCGCGCCTGCAATCAGTTTTGAATCATGTAGACGACATGAATAAAAACATCACCCGTATCTACGCAAATGCATTCACTGCATCTGTGAACATGGCTAAAGAGGAAAGTTGCTTTTAAATTGTGTAATAAAATTTGAGGTTATACAATAGGAAAAGAAGCGTATCTTTAAAGAACCATGATCCATGAAGAAAGCACAATATTATATATATAGTCTAGTGACTAAAGGCTCCTCCATTATGATCTATTATTTACTCTGAACACTGCATGGTGTAAGGTGTGTTTGAATCTAGAAAACAATAAATAATTCTTAGATATAAACAAAGGAAAGTAATCGCTTCGCTTGAATTATAATCTGAAAAATACAGAAGACGGTTGAATAGTTATGACTGTATTAATAAAATATCAGTCGATACGCACCATCGGGTCGGGGCATGCGTTGATGGCGAGTGAAGATTTAGAAGATAATTTAGCATGGCTCTGTAAGATAAGTCTCCTTGATATTCCCTACATAGTCATGAGACGAACTCAAAAGCAAAGGTTGAATAACTGTAATCAATTTGCTAATCAGCTGATCTTATTATCGTGCACGCTTGAGAGCTGGGAGGTCAGAATGAATCCCTTACCTACTGTTTTATGATCAAGTAAAACTTTAAGGTAATCTACTTAACCGGAACAAAAGACTCTTTCGATTTTAAGAGTTACTCATCCATTGTCAATTTCCCTTGCGAATTGCGATGTAGTAAGATGGAGAAACATGCGTATGCATAGGCGGATCTAGAAATTCTTGAAAAGGGGGAGGGGTGCAGTTTCCCATGACTAATGTTTTGCACTATTCGGTATGGAAAGGGGTTGCAGCCCTAAAAATGGTCGAAAATGACCTTTTTTGGTAAAATTTTCCAAGACCCCCCTTCTAAATCCGCCAATGGTATGTATGATATATTTGATTTAAATGTTGCAATAAAAGTTGGAAACATTATTTTTTTTAAACTTATCTGTAGCAAGATTGTTGTCTAAATATCTAAAAACTTCTCATATAAGAAAAATGAATGACAAGAACGTTCAGTGAATAACAACGAGTTCACTCATTCTCGCTGTGCTGTAACCTTTTTATTTATTATCATTACTATTATTATTAAAAAAAAAAAAGAATTATGTCGATAAAATGTATTCTTGGAGAAGCTTTTTTTTTACGTTTAAAACAGTAAATACATGTGGGTATAGAAATCGTTCTGTTTTCCACGTCATTTCTCCTTCAAGAAATCGAAGAAATTATCCTACCCCTTTTTCTCTTGTTTATGCAAAGTTAACCGCATCAATTCCTTCGCTTAAAATTTATCCTCTCTACCTCTTTAATGCGATTTTGATTGCAGAAGCTGATTACTAACAGTAAGCGGATGGATTCTTGCGGTTTGTAGAATATTTTCAGTTTTTATCCATACCCGTCTCTATTCAATACTGCTGCATTGGTACAAACAAGACCAAGCGCCGTGCTTAAATAATGTAGCCGACAAGAAACGCAACGATTGAGAAATTCAAAAGCTCTGATGTTGCGAGCATTTAATCCGGCTTTCCGACACGAATTTCCACTCGAAAAACTACAAGCATTATGTGATATTTTCATAACACAAATAGCTCGAGTACAATTTTGTCGTGCTTTATTATTTTTTCCAGTTCGCCTGTAAATTAAAAATCACTCTCGTTTGCTTTACCTTATGTCGGTGACTTCCCGGACAGGAAAAAGCCGAAAAATATAAATCGATTTAAAACGAAATGCGCGCTGCACATTTATCAATGAAGTTCAAGTATATATAGGGCTTTTTCACGTATGACGCTCAATTAGATATACCAACTATCGCTAAACACACACACTCTCTCTTTCTCATAGCCGTTCAGTTGGTGACATTATCTTAGTTGTATTATGACTGAAGATGTCTGAAATGTATACTTATATACTAGCAGGTTAATAATTCATATACAGTTTTATTATTATAATTCATATATAATAATGCCGGAAACGGAAATCGTTACAAGTTTCTTTTTTATATAGGCAGGAAATGTTCCACCATATAGTGCCTATCACATTGTCAAATCTCGCTTGTCGTTCCAAGCTGTTATGCACCGTTAGCATACTCTATATCTCAAAGTAAAATGATATTAAATATTGCAAAAACAAGCCATCATTTCACCACACGCGGGCGTTCATCCGTGTCGTTGTTTGTTAGCCCGCCGTTCCTCTGTTTCTCTGTCGCCGACCTAGTCTGTTCACATTCAGTCAAACTGGCTGATGTATATTTTTTGCACTTTTTAAAGGAATCGGAAGGGTTCAGTAGCTTAACTGATGAATGTGAGAATTTCTACGAGCGATTTTTCACATAGGTGTTGAAAATTACAAGGCTGCATTATTATCGAATTCCAACCGTTTTCAGTGACCCATGCATAGATACGTACGGACATGTTTGTTTACATTTATATAAGTAAAAACATCTATCTCGCATCTCTTAATCAGACAAGAATTCAAGCGAACCTTAAACACTTTAGTACATAATACTAATAACGCAAAATTCAAAGTATCTTTGTATTTAAATATAAGATATTCCTTTTAATTTGCATCATTCGATCTCAATTTGCGACACTGGCAGTACACAAAAAGTTTACAAATGTTAATAGATATGAATTCGAGGCTTTTAATTCTTCAGCATTAAAAAAAAATCTTTGTTTAAATAGCGAATCCTCGAGTACTCGATAAAATGTAAATTTGCTGTCCATTAATCATTTTTCTCCTTGGAGACTCCATCTGACTAACGAGCCCCGACTTTTTTCTATGCGAGTGATTTCGTATGATATCGTTAAATCGCTTCCATTGTGGTCCCTTTTACTGAGTCTGGGTGGTATGGGACTTGATGATGTTCATTATAAAGCAACTATATATCACTCATATTATTAGGCCAAGCAAGTTATTGCTTTGTTGTTTGTGATATTTAGCTATGGGTTATTCTGTGTGTCGGCTTAATGGGGAAGGTCATTCTTCTAAGATGGATGGAAAGAGGTCACACGAAGTATACCTCTATTTGTTTGTTTGAACGATATAGTTCCTTCTGCGTGGGTCAGAGGTGGATCAAGTGGGGGTGGGGTGGGGTTGTGAAGGTGCCTGTATAGTAATTATGATTCTGAGAAAAATTAACATCATGGTAATAAAGCTAGAGAGCACCAAAAGTCAACCACTTTCCCAAGAGCACAAAATTGTTATATTTGCTAAGCCCGAAAGTTATCAAAGAGCGATAATAGCGCTTTTTCTAAAAAAAAATCTTACCATAATATACTTTTATTCTGCTCTTAACGGTCAACGATGAAGGTAAATTGCTCTCTATAGTTTCAAAGAGGGGGGGGGGGATGTTCGAAAAATAATTCATTAATGATAAAACAAAGAATAATCACACTATTATACCCCACAAAGATGATTTTTTATCATTTTTACTTAAAATAAAATCTCCGACCTGAACGGTTTCACCTTTTTTTTAATATTTTATACGATATCTATAACCTTGTCAAGCATATCGATTAGTAATACTTTTACACTGAAACTTGGTATACAGCATTCTTACTCATGCAATGACGGATATTGATTGATCGGTGATACTGCACTTGACACACAGAATGTACATGTTCAGTTTCAAACACCGAATATCTTTAAACTTTTTAATGAGATACTTTTTTATCAACACATATTTGTCTGTGTAACCTTATGGGCCACTGAAATTATACACTGATAAAATAACAGTCAACTGACTGCTTATATATAATTCCTTATTGTTCAAGACGATCATGTTTTAAAATTAGATTGTTTAGATATGCCAAGTTTATGTTTGGATGACGAATGAGCTCTTTTGGGGGTATTTATCATAACATCTCTTTATACACATACTCATCATATTTTTGTAAAGAAAAACACAAATGTCGGGATTGAAATAAGAGAAATGCAGATCCCGAATTCATAAATAATATTAATTGAATTTCGTTTTATTTCCAGTTACGCACCGCCTCGTTTATCATTCATTGTACTGAAGGGTGATCAGTTATGACGAAGATCAACACATTAACATATCTACGATTTAGAATTACAAGATCCATAATACGAATGTAAATTATTCTTTATGTACTGCAAATCATGTAATCTTTTTAAGTAGTGTAAAATGTCAACAATCTTATTTCAAACGAAATGTATGCCTACTTCTTTTGTTCAGCGCGTCTGTTGCGAACTGATCCCGCGAATTTTGCGTTTTGTTTGTTTGATATTCCTATAAATTAGAAAATGATAAGATGAATTACAGTGTGTGTATGTGACGCACAGAATTGGTTTGTATATACGTGATTCACGTCTACCTCTGCACTTTTAAAAATGAAAAATATGTCGCCTTTCTGCGAAATATTTATATAAATTTTATTTATTCATTTGTGTATTCATTCATTTATTCATCTATACATTTATTTATAAAATACTCAAATGATCTCTCATTCACGTCTTTCTTTTCAAAAATATACTTCAGCACAAATTTTCTAAAGGAGTAAACGCAACATTTTAATCATTTAAAACAAAAAAATCTTTCATATAATTTTTTTTTTTTTTTTTTTTTTTTTTGCTGCATTTAAATTTTACACCATTGGTAAAACGTTGTCAATGCCTTTATCACATTTGGACATAAAAAATTAAACCATAACCGACTAACACGTGTCGCACAGACGCGCCCCATTATCTAAGTTAGACAACTCTGGTTACGGTAATTTAAAAAAGCGATTAAAATTGCATAAGATAAATACCTACGACAATTTCCAACAAAACAATGATAAAGATTTAAAACTAATTAATTCTAACCAGGTTTTTTTTTTATTGAAAAATGAGCAGACATTTTATCATTTAAATGTCATGGATATTGGCTCTTCTTATTCATATATATATATAATCTGTATGGACATGAGATTTATGGGGTAACTATCAATGTTTCACACATTTGATCAAACACAGGGGGGGGGGGGGGGGGGGGGGATAGCATTTGCAAAACAATTGTAACATTTCACTGCAACCGGATACAGTTTTACCGTTTACGGCAAGGGTGCATCTTTCATGCGTGATTTGTCCGCGTCCTCTTTAGAATGAAATAAATCCGACTTTAACATTTTCCTGTACGTTTAGTCCTTTGAAAATTTATACTTGATTTGATGTCGACATCACTTGAGACTTCCCTCAGCCGTTGTGTTACATTATGAAGTTTTTGTATTCGGATAGTCTCTGTCGTCTAGCAAGACAGCCCGATGAGAAGTTACCCATTCAACTATCTCAGGGGGACGTCACTTTCAACGGTTGGGTAAATTCGGAAGAAAGAAGCTTCTGACAGGTCAATATAGAAATATACTCGAAACCATAAGTTTAAGAATGAGTGTATCCAGGTTTAAAGAGTGTATTTAAATAGCAAGTCAAATAATAGTTTATACAAATAAAATCATCTCGGATGTAGCATTTAAAACGAGAACGGAAGTAAACCTTGGTTTAATGTTTTTATGTTAGGCAGATCCCGTAATTTATCTGTATTTTCGAGACAAATTATAATATGCGGTATGTTTTATTTTTCTTGGGTGTCTTATCTGGATAAATCGCTGAATTTTAATGTATCCCGACGTGCAAAACCGCTCAGCATGGTTCCCGAGATACTCCGATTGGCATGTAAATGAAATGAAAATAGCCTGGGGTATCAAAACACCCAAACAAAGACCGTTGGTACGGCTTCGTCGGAGACTTATTGTATTAGGAGAAAAATGAACAAAAACAAGTAATATAATACCATAGTTAGAAATGAACACATCTTGAAGTTTCAAGTTTTGAAGGATCCAACAATGCGGTTATTTCCACTCAGCATTGCGGTATATCAAGGAAACTGATGGAACAAATACGATTATAAATTCGTTAACCCTCCGACAGTTAAGAAAACATATTTCATAGAAAATAGTAACGCTGATGACCAAATCAAATAAGATGAGATAACAGGTGGTTAGAATGGGGCATCGTCTACATTATAGTGCATACCAAGATCAAAGACTGTAACAGAATAGACGCTTTGACACGACAGGGTTTCAGAGGCGAGATATAATGCCATGCTTACCTGTATAACCCGCATGTTGAGTCCCGTCTCTTGTGCCAACTGCTCCCGTATGTGTCGCGTTGGTTTCGGAGTTGCAGCGAACGCTGCCTTCAATGTCTCTAATTGCTTTGCCTTAATAGTCGTTCTTGGTCCTCTCCTTTTAGCCCCGGATCCCGACCCCCCTCCGCCACTTTCAATGATTTCCTCCCCGGATCTATCCCCGTCCGGCGTCGTAACATTCGGCGGTATGGAATTTCCGTTTGTATCACAACTTTGACTACTGTGATTTGAGTCAGAGGAAATCTTTAACAGAGCGGTTTCATCCTTAATTGGATCGGGGCTCGGCGGTAGAGAGTTCAATGAGTTATTTTTGTTCATATTGGTACTATTATTATTGTTATTTATATTATTTGGAATACTGGCAAGGATATTTTCTTTACTATCGATATCAGTACAAGTGTCGTCATCTATGCTAAAATCTTTATCTGACAGCGACGTCTGGTGTTCTAAACCGTTATCGAGATCCATATCGTCTTCTTCCATGTCTGATGATCCTGAAATAGCAAAGAAAGCACATTGAAAAGTATGATACTTTGCGGGGATTTATTTTGAATATTGTATCGAAAGTTGTGGTCGTCTTTCTTATCCATTCATACAAAGAGCCACCCTTGTTTACTCCACATATATAAATTTGGACATCCATATTTTTGATTTCCGGTTACCATTGACGATAAATTCTTTGAAGAAATACACACCTCGTGCACCAGATTGATATTGTAATATATTTATAGTCTTATGGCTATTGTCCTATGACATATTTATAATTTGGGAAATTAAACGTGCATGAATGACTATTATAGTCATTCATGCATGTTTTAATTTCCCAAATTGTAAATATATTATAGAACACTATCTTAATTTCACAATCGACATCACCTGGATTTTTTTCATTTTGATTTATTCAACTTTTTATTTAAAATTTTTGGCTACCAATATACATGTAGTTTTTATTTAGCGGAGTATAAAATAAGTTTCAAATACGTTGAAAATAATAATGAAAAACCCATTAATTTTGATTTTAGAAAAAAAAAATGTATGTCCTGTAATATACTTCATATTCCAAAGGTAATTTGTTTCGTGTAATTTATCGTTGTAAAATGTGCATATGGTGATAAGAGCCGAACAAATTATTGCTCGTTACTTTTACACATTGGTGACAAATAAAGGAAATATTAAAAGACAGTTTGTCAAATTTCTGATTTTAAAACTTTTTATATTTGTCACCCTTTGCCACAGCTGGAGTTTTACCTAAGTTTGTGAAAAGCTCCATTTAATCGGTATATTTTCCCTAATTTTGTCATAATTCAATGCATTATTCACGGTCTATGGTCAATGAACCAGTTGCAGTTTCCACATTTTTCGTCCAAATTAGCCATTAGTCGACGGGGGCCCAGCAATATAGACATCTACATGATGCGAAATGATCATTACAGATAAGAGATTCTCAAGTTGCAAATTTTAACTCTTTTATATAAAAGCTTTCTTTCAAATATAATGACGCACCGAATTTAGGAAGAGTGTTAAGAGCTCGGAAAAGTAATCGTCCGCCAAACCTACAAATGCATTTATAAGGGTTGAACAGCCGGAATCAAAGAAGAAGCTTCTTTTAAAAAATAATGCGTATTGCTACAGCTACAGGTAAAACCATTAAAATCAAGCTTTTTCATTACTTCACACATGAGTGTTTTTTGCTTATTGAACTTTTATAATACGTAAAGGTTAGTAAAGTTGCTGATACGATCTCGCCGTTTAGCATTGCGGCAACATCATTCGAGACTTGTAATATATCACCCAAGTACGCTGTATTCCACCCAATCATTAGCAAACATTTAATTGACATTGATTGCGCTAACTTCATACAAATTAAGGTAAATTGATGTTTGATAGAATGCGCAGTGTGTGTGATTAAAGCCCAGCTACGTAAACCGTAAATTATTGAATGCGAGTATTCTGTTGTTTTTATACCATGTCATTTTTGTTATGATACTAAATTTACGTACATGTTCTCACTTGCCAAATCTCGCACATGCGTTCGTACATGTCGTAGGTGATTGCCATCAGCGCTAACGACATCCTTTGGTAATCAGTAGTCCATCAATTCCACTTACGAGAATTATCACCTTTCCCCCACATTTTCGTGTAAAAAGGACAAACAAAATTTGTGTTCATCAACTTGGATTGGCACCATACTCTCAAAAGATAAACATAATAGTTGAATTTGGTATTCATTGATTCTGTTGTTTCGTAATAATTGCTTTCTTTATTCATATCATTCTTATTTCATTACTCTCCCGTTCTTTTCTCTCTTCGGAACAATTTGACACTTTTAAAATCAAAAGTTAGCAAAAATATTCAGATATTCTATTGATAACTATTATATCGTTTTTTTTTTTTAATTATATATATATGTTAAAGGGAACATGTTGTCCCTTACACCAATAGACCGCTGTCTTTTGTCATGTTTACATTGGTTGAACAAGACTCCATGCGCGTGTGCGAGTACATTGACTTAACCAGCGTAAAATAAATCAACGTTGTGATTCGTTGATATGCCAGACATAGCACTTACTCGGGACTCTCTTAAGAGTGTTCAACTACACTAATTGAAAGCTTCGAGTTCACGAATATTTTTGGACCCCGAGTCTTCCAGGCGGAGGACTACTATCCTAAACTTCCAGCTCCATACTCTCTGAACATTGCATCTATCAGACGCAGTGGAGCATGAAAATCTCGTCTCATCTCTTGCATAACGTTAAGTGATTTGCTGTACATTTCACACAAGAGATACGCATCTAATTATCCCCCTTGATTTAACATCATTCGGAATTATCCGATGTCGAACTTTATCCATGAAGTCCCAGGTGTGATTCCGAAATTCAATAATGGCGGTGCCGTTGCTCCGGGTCAAGATATTTGTGTGATAATGTGGCGAAAAATGAATGAGATAATTAGATGAAACATGAAACTAGTTATAAGCGAGCCGACAGATTGTCATAATAGCATTATCTGTAGTTCTGGGAATTGTGGAAGTGATGTTCAACTGCATGAAAACCATCGAAGTTAGTGAGATTTGCAGATTCCATATCATTCCCTTCGGATGCCCTCTGTCGTTTTTATGAGTACTTTGTGTTGTTTACTCACAGCTACTTCCGTAATAATGAAAATTAAAATTTGTGTACAAACTGAAACATATGTAAGTATGAAAATGAAATAAAATGATGATGATGATGATGATGATGATGGTGATGATGATGATGATGATGATGATATTACATGATATAAGATCATAATTAATGAAATAAACAAAAATAAGTAGGAAATTAACTCTCTTTTTTAAATTTTCTATACGTATTTTCTTTTTGACACTAAATTTGAAGAATATTCTTTTTTTTTTTACTTTATTTAATGTAACAGAAATTTTGTCTCTTCTTGTGGATCAGAGACTTTGTCACAGAAGTCCCTTTCAATTTTATTTTATAATGTCGCAAAGGAATTTACAATTTCTTGCTGATCAAAAATAATAGAATTGTTGTTCACGCGATCTATGCGTTAGACAACGTCGCTAAAATGGATAACAAGCGGAAACAGATGCTACTGTATAGTAATTTTCTCTTCTGTTAATTCGCTTCGATCCTTTATCCCTCTGAATTAAATCCTTCTAACTGTAAATAAGAATCTAAGACAATTTCAGTCAATTATTAAAGAAGCCAACCGTTTCGCCATCGCTAAAAAGCAAGAATTATCGTCAATTGACTTTTATTTCCCTTTCAACGCTGCAGAAAAACGTTGACACAAATTGAAGCATTGGAAGCACTGCCTAATTACTGTCAGGAATCGACGTTTTCATGGAGTGTTTGCCGACAAACAGATTCCATCGTTTTTAAGGAATCTTCACTTCTTAAGGGAAAACGACGACACATATTTCCGTAGGGCAAAGTTTAGAATACATTATTAATCGGTCGCTTTGAATCCCGAGCCCGATGCGTTTTCGAGGTTTTGAAGTGGAGATTGGACTCTGCACAAGACATTTAAGAAGATGTTATCTATCGTGTTGAATACTACATGATCTGTTTTGTCTGATTGACAAATCTATAAAACAGCGACAAAATTCTCCAGATTTTCAAGAAAAAATCGTTCATCTTCCTTGTAAGAAATGACAAAATCGATACAAAATCGTTTTATGTTTCCGAGATAATAGTCTCAGTTTCCTCTGATCATATGATAAGATTTGTTCCAGGACTTTGAGCCCCTATCAGGGGACTTAACCCTGTAAGTGTTGAATTTAACCTTGTCTGTACAATAAAGGGGATATGTGCAATCTCTTAAGTCCGACTGAAGCTGTGGACACAGGCGTCCAATCGCGCCAGCGTACGATTGTGTGGAATTTCATTTTGCCCCTAGTAATTTAACTGTGACCCTGTAAAATTTCATTCATGGTGATGTAAATATGAAATCTTTTTTCTTTTATACATTCCCTCTCATCTGTACATTTTAATTTGTTGAGTATGTGCATACTATAGTATAATATAATGTATTGTAAATATTCAGATTTGGGGGGGGGGGGGGTGTTATTACCGAAATGTTTGGGGGAGGGAAATAAATTTATATTTTTTATGGATTTTATACAATCCTTAGAGACCAATGATAATCAATTTATTTTCAGATTAAAACTTCAATTTGATTATAAGAATTTGATTCATTTAGAACATTTTCACATCATATTTAATTATTTCGAAAATCATCGAACAATAAAACAATAAAAATTTTGTAAGCATAATATTATATCTTAATCTTAAGAAAAGCTTAATCGTCCTATAAAATATTGAAAAAAAAGATATTAAGACGCCGCATGGCAAATCCATTTCTTAACTCTACAGTTGTTGTTTTGTTGCAGAATTCGTTATTTCTAATATTTGCAATTGAATATCATTTAGTGGCAATTTTGATGCAAGACGATGTTGTTTTCATCAGTCGGCCGACCGCCTTTATTTCCAAGTCCCTTTGAGTTGCTCGTAAAAATTATCTCCAATCTAAGAGTGGGTTTCCTAGAGATCCTGGAACACATTTATCATGTACATAAGCAATATTAGCGCACTTTATGCAAATGAATTGCATGCTCGTAGACTCCTTTCGCTCCGGGAAGGGTCGACTAGGGGCACTTAACTACACAACTCGCTTTTTTATCTCTAGACATAAAAGAGTTCCTGACTCTAGTGGCCCCATTGAGATGATGGCGAGGTAAACGAAGGTCATAGCAAGTTTTTTTTTTTTTACATTTAAGAATTATGAATGTTGACGTGGGTTTAAGCTGGTATGCTCACGAGTTTGTTTGGAAATTTTGTATACATGTGTGGTCTATTTTAAATGCGAACTGATCGCATGAGGAAGCATCTACCTTAAAATAATATTATTTCTTATTTTGATTCAAGACGATTGCATTGTGCATCTCGGCGAAGTATCAAGCCCTTCAGGGTATCCTGATTTAGTGAAATTTCAAACGTGTATTGCAACTTTAATGATATTGGCAGCTCTTTGTGATATTTACATCAGGAATTTTTTTTTTCTATTTTCACCACCTCTTGAATTCTAAAATGAGAGTTGAAAAGTAAATATCGTATACACGGATTTATAACAGTGAAGACCTAAGGGAGGAATTAGCTCCCCACATCTGACAGGTGTTGCCCGGTTGCGCTCGGGAAATATTCTCTATTTATGAGAACGCTCCTGTAAAAGAGTATTCGGCAAGCGTCGGACCTTCAATTGCCAACTTATTGACATGCATGATGATAGATGGAAGACATATGGAACAACCATATTGTAGAATTCCTCCAATGATCACACGTGTCTTGCTTGACCATAAATCCCCATTCCGAATTCCGCAAAGTCCGAAAGGTTGCGATTGTGAAGGCCCATTAACAGTTTCGCGTGTCAGGTATCAGCCGACAAATTAAGACGTGAAAATTTGCAGTAGAAAAATCACGTAATATATATTTCTACGGAGATATACTCACCAAAATTCAGTCAATAAAATTGAAGAAAGCAAAATAAGATTCGTCACGGAAGCTCCCAACCACTTCTTAATTAACAGAGGAAATTCGTGAAATTACATGATCGTTTTGAACTGTATATTGAGAAGTTTTATAGAGAGTGTTATGCAGGCCATGCACCTAATCTTAACGCAAGTCTCTTGAGGCACCCATCTTACTAATCCCGACGACCCATTGTGGTCAGTTGATTACAAACGGCCCACTTGGAATGATAATGAAGTAGCCGATCTGGGTTCATTCTAACCACTAGAGACGGTAACGTAATTTGCACCCCGCTAACTCAATTTTACGGATTGGTGTTTGTCTAATACTGGTTATGACATCATGAAATTGCATTCACCGAGGAACCTTACCAGAATATTTGGGATCTTCGACGAGCAAATTAAAATTGCTTCCATGCAATGTCCTATGGTAAATAGGTTATGTTGTTTTATAATTAGATTTAAAAAGTAAAGAAGAGAATATCATACAAGAGAGAATATAGATTTTGGCAGAATATTTAAGGCTTTGGTGTGCAAGTGATCCCTGGTTCGATTACCCACAATGTGCCAAAATATTAAAGAGATTGGAAACATCCTGCCTGTTGGTCGAGATAAAGCATAAAATTGTTGAAGGCGCCGTAAAACTCATAACAAAATAACTATAACTGAAAATGCTTTGGTATGATGGTATTATGGTACTCAAGACCCGTACATTATATCTACACATAAAACATATCATTTAACATATATACAACAGTGAAACAAGAATATGAAAATCTTTTTATGTTTGTTATTGGAGTTGTTTCAGAAACAAATACTTCATATTATAGTTAAAGAAGTGGAAACTTATATACATATGGCCATTTGTAACAGCAAACAACAGAAGTTCACTCTCGTCAATTAAGCATGCAATTGAACTCTCATTCACGCCTTCCGGATGATAGAAGAACTTTTGTTGTGCATTGCAAGTAATGATTTCAAAACATAGAATCTTCAGCTTTCTCTTTGAGACTAAACATTGTTTGAATTTCAGCTATCCGAACTCATTTGCGAGTCGTTAAGTTGATACGCTTGGGTGGAGTTTTTTTTATATTTCCAAAGAGCGAAAATAGGATAAAATTCCTAAAATAATTTTATTTTTGCAAGACAAGAGTTCAAACGCTTCCGTTCTGCATCAATGTCAATGTGGCTTATCAAATGCGCATAGCATATAGTAGTCTTGGTTTCCATCAGAAGATCCCATCACATTTCGACGTTTGGAGAATTATTGTTGAATTTTGATCCCGACATGAATGTTTCGATAATGGCATTTAACAACCAATAACCGGCAACGGAAAACGTGGAGAAATTGCATATTAAAATTACAAAACACAAGAAGTTTAGTAGCTGGAACCTAGTACCTCAGACGTTTTTATTAGGAAAAAGATAAGCCAATATGTCAACACCCAAATTATGTTCTGATAAGAAATGATGGATTTTCGTTCGTATTCTGCCAAATCGTCAGTCACTGTGAAGGGATAGAAGAAGAATTTCTCTTGTTCGTTATTTGTTATCCACATTTTAATACGAATTTTGATATTTCTTGAATTCTGGATTTCTAATTGTAATGTGAACGTAGAATTTACTGTGAAACTTTACCATAATCTTGGAGTGACGTTAAAAAGAATCAAACGATGGAAATCAAAAAATAATAATAATAATGATAAATAAATAAATAAATGAATAAAAAAGAAAGAGAGAGAGAGTGAAATGCAATTTTATGGGCGAGAAATCACTTGCAAATACAAAAAAAATCGTAATTTGACTTCATTTCCCATCATCCAAAAATCCAAAAATAAATAGATATTAAAATAAATGAGTACATCAATAATAATAATAGTAATAATAATAATAATTATAAATACTAAGCATTAGTGAAAATATCTGCTAACGTCTATACTAAATATATATATATATATATATATATATATATATATATATATATATATATATATATATATATATATATATATATATATATATATATATATATATATATATATATATATATATATATATATATATATAATTTCACTTGGTTAAGTTCTTTGTATATAGCTTTTTTTGTTTCGTGTTTGTCCGTCTGTCTTTGTAATTGTTGTTGCATCCTATTAGAGTTATGTGTGCGAGTATCTTGATTTTATATTTTTTCTGTTTGATACAATTTTCAATGTTGTCGTCGTTGTTGTTGTTGTAGCCATGGTATAGATGGGAACACGGGCTTTACCACGTGATGTAAATATACAAATAGTCAGAGAGACGAAGCGTTAGAGCTTCCCTCTTTTGCATGGATCATTTAAGCTGTAGTGTGAATCCAGAAAACAGAGATGTGAGAGTTATTCAGGAAACGTTAGCCGCTACATAAATCTACACTATAAATCATTGATGTTTGAACTGTGCAATTTCGGGGTCCATAATGCGTTGTTTAGTAGCTAGTTATTTCAGCATGTTCCTCTTAATTGTGCCTCTAACCATCATAATTGGCTGAAATTTTGACATACCTAATTTAATAACGACCATTTAACAATTTATGACATTTTCCATTGCTGTTTATATGTTCGAGTTAGCCAAAGACTTGAACTCGCATGTCCAGGGTGTGCAGAAGCAGACAACATTCTTTAAGTGTTAGATTCTCGAGACGATTTCATCGTGCGCACCTTGCATCCTCGCAGTTCAAAAATCGACAATGCTGGAGTGTAATTTGTCATCTCTCCGCCATGTCAAAGGAAAGAGAAATTTGTGGAAAGTATCCTCGCTCAGGGATCATTTCTTCACTTTGGGAAGGGGGATCATTGTAAGGCATTATGCATAACATATCCCATCTTTTAATTAGAATAGCTTCTTCTGTTATTAAATGGGCCTCTATTCACCTCAGCATGATTCCCTAGGGAGATGTCTGTCACATTATTGTCAAAAAAGCAGGAAACTATTGAATTTTCAGAAAACAAATTATCTAATATTTCTTGTATTAGAGCAACTTGCATGTTTCCGTCGTTCCGTGAACTCATATTTGACAGAAATTCAAGCAAAATATGGAAAAGGAATTCCCAAACGCATTTTATTTTAATCTCAGTTTCCGTTGCTTCCAACATTTTCAGAGAAACTCTGAGACGCTAGTCTCTCTTCAGTTGTATGTTTTTAGAAGCTACTAAAATTTCCCAACTTCCTTCATCGGATGTCAAAATTTATTTTCGCACGTTTACCGTACATTTATCTTTACACGAGAATTGACGTGAGTTTATTTATATATTAGGCTAGAAGCAACTGACCTAAGAGGTTGAATTCTTTTGAAAATATTCCCAATTCAAAAGATACAACGAGATCAACTCTTACAGTGGAAGATGTTGCAACATACATGCATTGTTTGTTTATTTTGGTTTTAATTTACTTTGAACAATATTTCATCCATATCGCAAAATGGCAGTAGTCGGTTGCCATCCTATTGAAAGCAATGGCATGATTCGGGGCTCGAAACTGTAATGCCTGCCTGGAAATGTGGTGTATTGAGTGAAAATTAACATGTTCTTTCACTTTGTCCGTAATCAATGAAAATTCAGAAACTGACATCTATCAATGTTTATCAAATAATTCATTTAACACGTACTTTCACTTTGTCCGTACTCAGAGAAAATTCAGAATCTGACAGTTGCCAGTGTTTATCAAATAATTCAATTTAGTGGATATTTTGACAAGGTGGTATCAAATCGTTATGATAATATGCAAATATCGGACCTAAATTATCCAATAATTGGACATCATCTCTCTGCACTTGACATCTTGAATCACGTGCTATGTACACTCGATAAATGGAATTGAAGCGTCTACACGATTCAGATATAATACAGACAATTCGCTTTCATTTTGTTGTAAATGAATAAATAAGTATTGGTCTGCAAGCATACTTTAGAAAAGAAAAATTGCATACGTTATTTTAAGATTTTGTAAAATTTCCATAGATTGTTAAGAAAAATATGCATATTAATTCCTGTCAAATTTTCTCACAGCAGGTAGCCATGCCAAATAGTGATTATGTATAAGGCGCTATTCAGACAATATTTGCATATATTCCTCCGCAATTACTGTGCGCATTTCTCTATCTGAATATATTCTTTCATTCCTATAACCACACACATTTCATTCTACACACCTAGATGCATGACAATCTTGAAATTCGGTTTGTTCACTTTTTATCGCTATTTCAAATAAATACATTGAAATATTTTGAATTATTATTTTGATGTTTATCATGTTATCACTACTACATTAGATGAGTGTTCTTTTGGGAAAAAATACCCAGCCGAAGATAAGCATTTATATGCATTTTTATTTCAGAAAAGTACACGTAATCATACAAAATTTTTAAGCGTGAAAAAGAATGTGCGCTGCACAGCAGAATATATTACAATATAAGTCACCCACCCTTCCCCCATTTTTTATCAAAACAGATTTCCATCAGCGATTTCTCACATCTCTCCTCTGTTTGATTTGTCATACTAAGTAGTTATTGAAATAATTGTAAACTATTGTGTTAACTAAATTCCCCGTCTGGACCTCACGACCGACATTTTTCAGCTTCTTCTTTTTTGACCACCAAGTGTGCGTCGCCCTACAGACACTCACATTTAAACAGTAAATACCATCGACCTTAATTAGGTAAAATATATTCAAGTTTAATTTACATGAAATATAACGCTATGCATCTCATTAAAGTATGTAAGAGTATCATTGTCACAGCAAACGCTCGTAAAAATCATATGTAGAATTTTCATTTTCCCAATTTTTTTTTTCTATCTAATGTTCCGACATCCACTAAAAATATACGTTTTCAGTGTGTGTTAATGCGTGGTTTTGAGCACCCCATGACAACATTAAAAAAAACATATCACAAAAATCCGTTCGTCATTAGAACCGTGGCGTTCGTTGTTCAAAGAACAGGTGTGTTCCCTACTTCGTTCAAGGTTATGGGTAAAACTTAAGATACATTTCAAGATAAATTCTTTTATCGAATCTCTCCTAAACGAATGACGGATTTTAGTACTTAATAATTGAAGGAATTACGAGCTGTGAAATTTCTCCCATGTACATGCATCTTCACGAGTCATAATAATACAAAAGTTTTATCTCTCCTTTTTACTGTAAGTTTTTTTTTTATAAATTTCCTTGAGGTTATCCAAATCTATAGTTTAGTGATATTTATAATGTATAGCTTAAAACTTATGTTATTATATCCCTTATTCTATGTGTGTGTGTGTTTGTTGGAGATTTTTTAAAATACTCTTGATGTTTATTTTTCTATAAACATGTACATGTATGATTTATAACAATGATTTGTGAACTTCCCTTGAATCTGAAGTTTAGATATCTATGCCATACAGTTTAGTACAATTTAATCTATTGTAAAATGTACTATTGAGGGAGGTGATATATGCAAGACAATGGGAACTGTATATACCCCAGGAAATCTCCTTTATAGAGTACGGCTCGTGGTGTGGATTTGTAAACAAGAGCCACGGATGACGAGTGGCCGGACTGCAGTCAATGACGTGTTTCAGACAATCACTATCTCGTAATCTTGCCTATCAATGCCAAACCGAGGCTGAAGATATCATCAATTTAGGACACGGTCCAGATACAAAGTCTGATCAAATCGCTGCTATTGATACAACGAGCTAGAGTACTCAACAGAAAAAAAATATTTAACTTTCCCTTTCTGTTTCCCGAGTATAAACTACCACTGATATAAAAAACGGATAGACAACAAATAAAATACATATTATCCCCTCCCTGATATGAAAGCATTGCTACAAAATGGGAATAATCAACAAACTAAGTAACATTTGCCCTCTTCTTCTCTGTATAAAGGCGACTGATACATAAAAGGATATTCAACAAATAAAACATGTAACATTTGCCTTCACCTTCCAGCATATAAAGGCTATTGATGCAAAATCAATACACAAGTGTAACTATGTTCGTTTGCCAAATTTGGCAATCGCTCCTTTTCCCTGTCACAAAAGGACAGAATTTCCACACAGACCTGTTGCCATAGTTACGACTCGTAATTTGTCAGATATATTTCCCAAATATATTATTATAGATAATACTTTTTAAAAAAATACCATTTTACACTCTGATAAAAAAAAAGATTTCATCAAGATCCTGTGGTACATGTGAACTTGATGGATAATTTTACGAATTGTAGATCATTAAGAAGTCTGATACCCGAGGCCTTCCGAATAACATCAAGTTATGTGTAGTCATGTGCTCATGTTTAATTATTTAAAAAAAACCCTCAAAGTTAGAAAAAGACATTTGTCACGTTAAAATTATAAAGAAAAGGTCATGCTGCATTTTTATCGTAGTCATATACAGATCGGGCTCTTGATCAAGATATGATATATACATATATATACATGTATATATATATATATATATATATATATATATATATATATATATATATATATATATATATATATATATATAGATATATAGGTAACAGATTATGATAATTGAATTGGACTGAATTAATGGTATTAATTTATATTATACATAATTTATATGGTATGCAGCAAAACGGTTTACAAGACTTCGACATGGACCACAAAATCGGTGATCTGCACAATCACTTTTTTAAATTTTTCAATCACTACATAATTTTATATGTCCTGTGAATCTTTGAGGGCCCGCCGAGATGAGAAATTTTGTTGTTACTTTTATTCATTTAAAAATTCAAAATAATAAAAAGATTGTATTTCATTTTGTCTTACTGGAGGTCTTCCAACACATGCAAGCTTAAGAGGGCAGGGGTATCCTTCAAGGGTGTATAATATGTAAAATTATTATGAAGGTCTTTAAACGCCTTACCCTGTAACTTGCTGCTGATGTAATCGTCCTTACAAATAAATCGATTTTCGTCCATTATATAAAGTTCTTCGCCCGTGGATAATTGTTTTCGGCATATTATACAAGTAAAACACTTGAGATGAAACACTTTGTTCTTAGCTCTCCTGACAAGATCATTGGGGGAAATTCCTTGCGAACATCCCGCACATTTGGTGCCAAATCGCCTAAAAATAAAAAGGATATATTATTTATAAATATCAATTTCTTTTCTTCTATTTACGTCACTCCATTGTATTAAATACATTAACAAACTGATGTAGGAGGATCTACAATAAACACCAATAAATATTCCTAATTCGCATGAATTTTTCATCCGTAAAATGAATAGATGGCAACAATTATAAAAGTATCTTTATCGTGTACTGCCATTCACATCGATCCCCATAATTTTTAATTATTTAGAGTAATTTCCATTTAATGTATATGTCTTATATTTCTGGTGACATATATGGAAACGCAAGTCAAAATATTCATACTTGAGATTTCGTTGATGTTCATCAAGAAATTCACTTTGACTGATTATTCATGCATAAGTATAAATAAATGCTATATACATTATTTGATTTCATTTAAAATTTGATTTATAATATTACTGTGATATATTAGAATCAAATATTTTCCACTTATATTTATAGCATATAAAACAAATGCTACGGACATAAGTAAATATAAAAATCATGGGTAATCTGTTACAGTTTGGTGAAATAGTCTCATTCTGTGATGGGAACTTGTATATATATATATCACCTGAAGGAAACGCTAAGAACAATGCGAATTGCAAATTATATAATATGAATAATTCCACAAAAATCACACTATAATTCAAAAAGAATAATTCATATAACTATAAAGCATACAAAAATATAAATATCAATAATATCGACATTTGTGAATGTCAAATAAGATTGATTTGTCTTTGAATTACCCATATTGTTTGGTTTACAGCGTATAGGGAGTGATGTGTAACATGTTTATATATACGTCGACTGCGACAGTAGATTGTGGTAAAACATGCATAATGCAGTGGAAATCAAAGGCCTAAAAAGAGCTTTATGTACAGTAAAATTGATGGAGCGGGGATACTCTATTATTTAAGTTTATGTTATGATGTTTTTGATAGATTGTCATTATATTTTGAAGTGATGTTGAGCATCAGATTGCTTTTTTCTCTCACGGAAACCTTGCCTAGCGAATCATGTTACATTGTAGTTTGATTTTTTCCCCCAAGTATAATTTTAAAAATTGTTTTTAAAGTACATAGTGAAATCCCATATTGATATAGACGTGATAGATTAAATATTTAAAAACTTTTTTTTTCTTAATGATAATTTTCTCCTCTTCAATGGTCACTTGAAAACTGCACTCGTATATCCCCGTTTTTGTTTCTTCGATAGATGCATTGGTATTCATATTTGCATAAATAAATGGATTAGTCAGAAAACTAATCTACAGAACGAAACGTGCATTGATAATCCGGCAAAGGTATTGATCATCTTGAACAAGATTTCCACAATTTTAATTGATTTCCAATCAACTTGACACGAGGTTGTTTAAGAGCATCTTAATTATTGATAATTTCTCAACGATGAAGCAAAGATAGCTTTTAGGAAACCGTTTTCGTGAAGGACGGTAGCTTTGATTCCGGAATTAATCAAGCAAGGCATTTCACGTATTAACAAGTCTCTTTCACGCGAAGTACAGATCACTGATGTGAGAATTAAATGTAAGTTTTATGGTACATTTTGTCGCCATAAATAATAGGTCTGAATAACAAGTATATACATTATGTGTACATACCATATTAAAGATAAAGAGAATGTATGTTCAGAGGCATCATTAAATACTTGAGCATCTATCCAAGGGGTCTAAATTCCGGTGAAATAAAAAAAAACCCCTTCCTTAAAAAACAATCTTGACCATTGAAACTAAGATTTGAAAAAAATCAAGTACCAGGAAATACAACAATCAAACATATAAAACTTTTTTTTTTCATTTATTCAAGACGGCATCATGAAAATATTTAAAACATATATTTGAAATTTACATTTACATCAGATTTTATGGTGGCAAAAAATATTGAAAGTACATAAATTGAAATTCTATCAATATTCAACACACCTGAAATCTGCAAAAAGTGATCAATTTTAAAGAAGTCATAAAAGACTTTGGGTCTATCGCCATGGCTTCCGAAGCCGGAATATTTATTATTTCAGAAACACGACCGAACACGATTGAGTGGTGTAAACTTCAGGTGACGAGAAATAAATACAGGTGTCGACTAATTAAAACATTAAGGTAATGTTTAAGCATCGTTGTGTATTTAAACTACAATACTCACATTGTCTGTTGAAATGCGTTTCCTATTACCTATGCAAATTTTCTATTTTCATTATATACTTCATATAAAATCAATTCGTCGTTCAGGTATGGACGAGGTGCAAATACGGCACGTATATTCGTCATAAACCTGTCATTATTCTAATTTTTTACCTTTCATCATTTATGAAAATTTGAAACTTAAACACCGTTCTGATTACGGTTACGAGGTCTATATATAGATTTGATGTTTATTTGGCGACGCCTTTATGAATAAAATATGAAATATTGAATAAAAGTGCACTTATCAGCAAACGGTTAACAATAGAATGCTCTGTCCACTCGCTGCTATATACTTTTTCCATGATATGGTGTATTTTCATACAATGGCAAATGCGATATCCGAATATTTCTACAATAATGACCGATATGAAAAAAAACTTACCGGAAAAAATCATTTCTGCAGAAAAGTTTTCCTTCCCTTGAGAAACATTTATCTGTGAGCACGATGCTGCAATCTGTACATTGTACACATTTGGTATGCCAGGCCCGGTCCAGTACATTCAACAGGAAACGGTCCAAAATTGGCCTTTCGCACCCGGCGCACTGCACCATTGCGTTGGTCCGTCCCACAGCCAGGGTTTCGGCGTAGAGTCCCAGCGTATTCGTAACTTCTCGCAGTGCCGTTTTGAAAATTTATTCGATTCGCTCAAATATCATTCAAAACCATAATTTATTTGGGATCGTAAGAATGACATTGTTACACACGTGAATATATGTCCCACACAAGTGATGCGTATAATCAAGTTATTCGAACTTCAATATACAGACATCAAATACTTCAACTTGGGTCTGATTCATACAGTTACGGATAAATATTTAAACTATAAACTTGTCCTAGATTTACATCAAAGATGTTAACATAATTTTCTTAAGAAAGCCACTGTAGCCGTGGGGTAACTTCGTGTGTACTCTCAAGCACTGTGTATGACTCTACAAATTGTCTGTCCCAAATGTTTCACATCAATCTATACCCTTTCCGGTTTTACATTTAAACAGCTCCGGTTCGTCATCAACACTTTCACATGCAGCTTGAATTTTTCAAACTCCCTCAAATCGGTACTAAGTCCAACATGGAATCATTTATTGGAGAGCTATTCCGTAAGGTTCCATGTTATACAGGATACTTTCCACTCCAGTAGGTGTGGCTTACAAGTCAATTATCTTGTTATATCGATCTGATTGCTTCGCCTGCAGTCAGGTGGGCGGGGTTTACGATATATATTATACGAATATTTTTCCTATCAGAACGTTCTCAAAGCTATAACTCAACCTCATTTCTGCTCGAAAAATGGAATCTACTTTTTTTTAAAGAATAATTTCTACGATTTAAAGATCGTGCATATCATGACCATTCCACCATAGCTTCACATCGTACTGGTATTTTACATGCGACAGAGAAATCAGAATTTAAATATTTGTTTTTGGTATTGTGTATTTTGGATTTTTATAAGCTTACAATTCTTTTAAATTTTCACCTCTCAGTCAAGGAGAGGTGAATAAGTATATGGATTTGTTGAGACAATATTTATTTTTCTTAACTTTGATATGATTTTGAAAGTCGGCATCTTTGTTGTGGAGTACTGTTGAAAATGGAAAGTATTTGTTTAATTTCTTATTCTTTAAATCTCTGAAGTACAGCTTAAATTCGGAATGTTTTTCTTACTTACGGTTGTTTTTATTTAAAAGCTTCCAATCCCTAATTTTTCTATACAGTCACATTTCATCGATATTATATTTCCCGTGTCTGATGTTTCATATTGAACTCTTCTATTGTTTGATTTCACCTCAACAGTTTTCTGAATCATTTTCTTGTCATGATTCTTCAATCTTATTCTTTTATAGTTCAATCGCGGTTATTTCAAAGATATGTACAAAAACAAATAATATATATAAAACATACATATTTGCTCCCAATTCGAACTGAATTTTAAAAAAAATGCTCTATGCGTTTTATGCATTTATACAATTTTGTACATGTTTATATTTTAATTCTATACAATTTTTAAATTAATGAAGTACACGATGTTGTATCTTTCATCTTTTCTTTATTGTGCGTATTTTTGCATTATGTAAGTGTACATAACCAGTGTACGTATAATCATATCTTCATGGATAATGTAGATTTTACATTAAATCTAACGGTTCTTCAATGATATTATTTTCGGGTTCGATATTGATTTTGAGATGTTTCTCTGCGTCCAGCTGTCCACTCACCAGTAAGCAACGTATCGTTGACCGCTTGCTGGGTTGTAAGATAACTATCTAGATAGTCGATAATGCTCAGTACGTCCCACACTTACAAATATCCTTGCTAATTAGAGGGGATACATAGTACATAGAAAACATGATGCGAAAAATACTTTTATCAGTATGCTGTGGTCAGTTAAAAAATAAATCAACAGCGCTACCTCGATGGGGAAAAAGATTGAAATTAAATAAATAGATAAGAGGTACAACTTCAAAAAATAAAAATTCTTTTTATAAATTATTCATTGTAAATAGAAATTTGGGGTTCGTAGATTTTTTTATGAATTTATAAAATCATCACTAAATCTTGAGGAAAATTTGAATTTATATTATTACGAAATTCATTGGAAAATGAATAAGTTTTACCAGAATGTAAGATTAGTGTGGTGGTGAACTGGTATTTTAGCTCATCCTGTTGATGTAAGATAAAAATAGGTGATGGCAGGAGAGTGATAAAATTCAAGAAATTTCCGGCAATCGCACGCACCATTTGCCTTCCAGAATTATTTGAGAAAAAAAGTATTTGTAGCCCTCAAGCGTTATTTCATAGAACAAATTATTTCACGACAATTCCGACAAAGTTGTGGAATCGGCAACAATGTTTTGATATTCTTAGAATTTTACTCGAGGGACTTTTTCACACTGTATTTGAAAACACCACAGTAATTATCGGACGATTTCAACAAACAACACTCGCAAGTTAAAAGGATATCATAGAACAATTAACAACACTTAATCGAATTATCTTTTACAAACTACGTGTTAACGGAACATTGGTGAAGGGATTAGGAATGTGCAATAATGGGATTAGGGAGTTAAGAAAACAAAGATTTCCAGACAAGAATCGCACTTTAAGCTCAGGTTGAATACTGAGGTATAACACGACAAGGTCAATAAAGACATACCAGCCTCAATTTCACAGTCTGGACACAGAAATATTTTATTGTATGTGAGGGAAATCTGTTTGTTCTAAACAAAGTATGCATGTTTGTACAATCCCTGCGTTCATTTTCCTCTCCTTTTTACCTTTTTATGGTACGAATATCTATTTCAAAACCCACAGCTTGTACGGAAAACGCACATCTGAGAAGCACCAATGGAAAATAAAAAGTTCACCGAATTTCAGCGTTTTATTCCAAATTATCAAATAAAAATACCGAAAACGGACGAAAAAAAATTTACTTCTATTATTATATACTATACTTTTATACTTTGCTATAAAATTATAATAATTGTTTTTAAACGTAACATTTGTCAACGTTTATCGATGTCTATAACTACACATTAAAATCTAGTCATGCAGGAGTTACTCTCCTTTGATATATTTTTCAAATAAATGACATTATTATTTATTTTCCATTTACCCTATCGTATTTTGTCTGTTTGAGATTTGATTTGACTCATTCAGTGTAATTCTACAAAAACAGGCATATTTCTACGAATAAAAATTGTTCAATGGAGAACTGGAATTTCCAAAAGAATCAAACGAGTAGATCAAAGGACTTTGTTAACTAAAATAACGTTAGTGATTTTGATAGAATACATTGTATGACTTTCATTATAGTTTTATACATCATCTGTGCATGAACAAGGACGATATATATTCTTTCATGTCTTCCTCTATAGAAAAATAACCTTTGAAATCGAAACGGACCCGGAATTAAAAGCCTAAACTACTGTCCCGATTCTATCGTTGTTGCCATGCAGACAAACAAACCAATTAGAAAGCAAATAACTCCCAATTTCAACGGTGAATTGAATTGTTCTGCACATCACAAAGCTTACTTGGATAAGTAGAAATTTATAGCTGTTACGATTACGGCTGTGTTAATATAACCAGGGCGAGAGTCAGAGGAAAATCGTAAAGAACCATTTGATTTGTTCCACTTCATCAGTATCACAATAAAGCGTTTATTTTTTTTATGAGATAAGATTTTCGTATATCGATCATGTATAAGCGTTTGTGTTTACTGCATCCGGTCAAGAAATCTGTTTTAATGTTTATATCTATAATCAAGTTGTCTTGAATAATTTTGTTATAAGGTGCAGTAAAATTACATGAACCCCCCCCTAAAACATAAACAAAACCACAAACAAAACAAAAACAAGAACAAGAACCCCTACTCTCCCATCACACCCCCCCCCCCCCCAAAAAAAAAACCACACGGACACACAACTCTTTTACTTGAATATAGAAAACTCTTTCAAGTGAAAACTAATAATTTTTCTCTTCGTTATCATTGTATATAAACCTTCCACACTTCAAAATACTATTACAAACTTCTGCTGATGCATACATTAAAACACATACAGATATGAAATTAAGTTGCTAATCAGCCTTATCATAAAAAAAAAATACGAATCTGGAGTATACTTGTATAAGTATTCAGTAGCGGATACAGGATTTCCGAAAAAAAAAATGGGAGGGGAGGGCATGTGAAAGTCAAGTATTTGCCAAAATACTCAGCCATTTTGGGTGCCAGATCTGAAGTTTTACTCAAACTTGTGGTGAAAGGGGGGGGGGGGGGGGCTCTAAATCCGCCATTGGTGTTATTATTCATCCAGAGAGCAAGGGGGAATTGAGATACTGATGGAAATTTGTTTCGTAAAGTACTTTTTTTCTCATTGAAATAGATAGATTTTCAAAGCAGAGCATAGTTGGACCCACTTTCGAAAAAAAAGAGAAAAAAAAAGAAATATTAAAAAGAAACTACTGTCTGTGATGGAACAACCTACCCATCCCAATTTGTTAAGATTTCTGGATCGACGCCCGTTTGATAAAAAGTCGCATTCAATTATAAACGTTTAGAACCGAGAACGTTTTAGATGCTTTGCCGTTCGTGGTAACTTCATCTGAACTTACTCACATTTCACCCTGCCATAGTTTATCGAAATGTTAATTTATCAAGGTGGCGAATTAGACGTAATTCTCGACAAAGGACGCCATAGCTTTGATATCCAACACCAGAGGTTTTCTCAGGTGATATGTCACTAGGAAACAAACACCTTTGCCCCTCTTGGGTGCCCTTTCGCTGATTGGGTAATTCGAATTTTTACATCTCTAACGGATTTATGATAGCAGAGCAAAATAATTGATACAGCATGTTATTCGGGAGCAATTCGTTAATGAAAAATCCCGGAGAACAAGAGAGGAGCGTCATTGGTACTGCATACTGCCAGGTCAACCGGAAGTGGTCGAAGAATTATTCAATGTCATGTCTGTACACGTTATTTCCAAAACACTCGCCATGCGAAAAACTTAGTTAAAAATTAGAATAGTTAAAAAAATTAAAACTTTTAAAGGGAATTATTCACTGTTTGATTTCTATGTCGTATCATAACTATGACGTCGAAATAAATCTTTAACTTAAGTGTTTACGAACCCGAAAATCAAAGAACCACAGGGTTTTTTTCCTTTCTTTCTTTTTTTCTTTTTTTTTTTGGGGGGGGGGGGTATTTCAGTTGATTAATTCAAGGGGAGGTGTTTCTAATTCCAAACAAACAAGAGGTCAAGGAAAGGGGATACAAGGAAGTACATTCTCGTTCTTTTCAGACATATTTCATTGGAAATAATTGTTCTTAGCGAGACATTTGGATAAGGGAAAAGAGGGGGTGGGGGATGGGGGATGCTTAAAGACGTGATACGATCATAGATTTAAAGCACATGTAAGTACAATTCTAAACATGAACACTATTATAATGTAGTAAAACAACCAACTGCTACCTATTACTTTTATTCCAGTATTAATTTCTTAACAATGAATGAATATCAGTTGAGTCTATTCAATAAACGTTGTGTAAAATGTTAATAAATGAATAAATATATACATCTGGTTTTTTTAAACAACAATAACTCAAGAAATGTCGCATGCTTATTATTATTAATATATTTTAAAAATATAATCTACAACCATTTCCATGATTGAACCCCCCCCCCCTTTCTTCTACCCTAACTTGCCCCGCTGCGCTTTCGTTTAAACACCCCTTGCTTTGTACCACAATAATTGACATATACTGCCCTGTTTATTTGCCAATCATCGTCAATTTAAATGGAGATTTTAACCCTCCACACGTCTAATTTTATAGGATTATCGAAATTTAAAGATAGCTTTCAATACATTATATAACGTCACATTGTAAAATGACGTAACGACTGTCACGCGACCCCTGGCGCAGAAAATTCGCATCTGCGCGAGAAAGCGATCGTCTGAGCTGTCAGTTTGATGGTGGTGACACCATTTGTCTAAGGTCTAACGAGACACTAAAACCAAGACGATGTATCTTCTATATATGTAATCAACTGCAGACCGCAATTCATTGTGGAGGGCAGATAGTATAAGAAAGAAAGAAAGAAAGAAAGAAAGAAAGAATAGATAGATAGATAGAATCGTTTGAAATTTCAATTTTAAGAATTCTATAACAGAATGAATGAATGAATGAATAATGAAAAAGAAAGGAAAGTCAACAAGCAAATATACAAGGCAGAACGATAATTCAATTTAAACAATATTTGTAAAACAAAAATCGTTTTATCAAATTTCTAACTTAGTTCAACCTAACTAATATCAAAACGGCTCAGAATATACTCGGTTATGGTCACTATTTGTCCGTGTATCACTGGACATCACTATAATCGTGTTTTATTGCGACCTCCTTTGAAGAATAGGTTACCGATAATGCTTCAAATTCCGTTTTAGAACAAAAGCCTTTGAGCACCAGAGTATGAAGGAATATATCAAATTGGTTCTTAACCAACTGATAGGCCTATCAGGCAAATTTTCCGCCAAATTTTCCCCTCTCTAATGTACTAGTAGTTTGATAACAAGAAAATTATATGACCATACAGAATAAGGACTGTGAAATTGCGAAAATGAGATATTTAGTAAAGATTGAGTTATGTAGTTTGCAGAAATTGTTGGGGATTTTGTCCCCAGGGTACAACAATAATTCCTACATTAATCTGTCCGTCAATTGAAGTGAAAGGCCCGGATTTACCCCCGCTTGCGCCAGCTGTCGCAGAAAAACAGCAACAACATGTGATGATATGTTTTGTTCGTTTTTATTTCCTAAATGTTACAAGAAAATTAAGGGATCTATCCCACTTCAAGAAGAAGTTGTTATCCTGTATAAATTGAAGAATTTAGGTAAATACATGTATATGCACTATAAGTATAAAATGTGTAATCTACATTCAACGATCGGTGATTTAAAAACATGAAGTATATATTACAAGCATTTTTATCAAGGTTGTTTGTTTGATGTGAATTCAGGAAAATCTTACCTTTATGGTAATGGGATGTTCAATATTAGCTAAATAGAAACATTCCTCTGTTCAACCACTCCCCATTTTTTAAATATTACCTGTTGGTTAAAATATACATGTAAGAAGTAAGCGGATTTGAATTACATGTTGGTTAAACTTTCAATATAGTAAATTTTAATATAATGTAAGACGTATACAGAGGCAAACTTTCATTGATAGAACATGTCATACCACCTGATAAGAATTCATTGTGTAACAATACTCCATAAAACTTTGGAGGGCAAGTGGACTAAACATTGCACCAAAACTCTCTCTTAAGTTTTTCATCAAAGGAAGGTCTATGGATTTCAAGGTGTATCATTGTATTTATCGTGCACTTATAATTTTTTTTTTTGCGTAAGAAGATACATATACAAGTCTATATATGTATATTGAAATTGGCATGACGAAGTACTATTATGTTTTATTTGAGAACTGGCGAAAAATAGTCATTTATAGCTACAATAATATGTAGAAAAATGCAGCAAAGTCATTCAATACCCTGTACTCGCTTCGTGGTAAAAAAAGACGAACTGACATGAAGATGAAGAGGGATATAAAGGAAAAAGGAAGAATGGCAAACTTTTAGTGTCGTAAAACAGGATATAAAGATTTGTTTTACGGCATGTCGTGCTGCGTTTGAAATCCGGCCTCGCTATCGATTTGGCAATTCGATGTTCAGAATGTAAAGTGAGGGTCATTATATTTCAAGCAGTAACAATATCTCATTCCTGAATTAGCCAATGTACTAATTATGCCGAAGATACATTTCTTAAAGACATCACACAACTTCAATAAATAATTCAAGATATGGGTCGTTTGCGAAGTAACTACGACGCGAGTACAGCATACCACGCAGGTGCTCCGAGACCGCACGACATCGAGGCTTTGTAGTGTGAAAATGTCGTCAGCCTCAGAATCGCAGCTCCTGGGCCGGAAACATGCATCAAACCCAGCGCCTACACAAAGGATGCAGATTTTGTAGTGATAGAAGGATATCGAGACAGTCTGAAACAAAAGATTGAACTCCGTAATGCTGCAGCAGCGGTGATTTTATCCGACATTTATTTCATGGATAAAGATCGTACATGAATATTGAAAACTGTAATTAATAAACATTTTTTATTTAAGTATCATTCTAAAGTGACTATCAAACAATATGAAAAGAAAACGTGTGATGCCAGTCTTCTTTATGAGGTTTGCAATTCATGGTTCTCGTCTCAGTAACACGATGATTTGGTCTAAATATGTTATGTAAAAAAACCCACGGATTGTCTCCCTTCCAACCGTATACCGTGTACATGTTAATTGGTGATTACATGTCTGTGACGTAAAATGTTCTTCACGTATAGCTTTTTGTTTTTAAATTTATGAAGGCAAGCTACTGATAACTGAGATACTGTGCTGATACGACAACAGCTTCAAAAAGGAAGTAAACTTTTTGAAATGAAACTAATTTAAAACTGTAAAAACGTCATGAAAAAGCGATATCTTCTCAAACATATCTACTATGTGTTTGTCTGTTTATAATGACTAAAATTCTATAAATTGAAACTTCAACATTTGTCCGCGGCCACGAGAATTTTATGGTTATGATTAAGAATTTAAATTGAATTCCAAAACTCGGATATTGATTCTTCATAAACAAAAGTATACCATATATGTGAACATGCAATGTACCATGTTCAACATCCTTGTTCATCTTTCAATCGCACTATCTTGTGCCTTTCCATCGCTTACTTGAAAAAAAAAAACAACCTCGAATGTATTACGTGGATTAAACATGGCGGCGCCCACGATGAAACATATAAATGCAGAAAACAACTTGCTCATGTTGTTTGTAAATAACGTAAAAATTCTTTTTATTAACTTCTTATTTAGATCTTTAGAAAACTGAATTCTAAAAAAAAAAAGATATTGAATACAATAATCAAAATCAAAATCCGTCATCTTGTCAGAATTTTTAACAACCGCTGTTTCGTAATACATTCGAGGTTGTTTTTCCGAGCTTGCCGGAAAGGCCCTAGAAGGTGGGATTGGTTCATCTTTTTTACTGGAAATGAAAGCAACATTTTGAAAATCTTAAATTTTGATTTTAAATGTGGGTACCCAATGATACTGAATGACAAAAACATCTGATTGAAATGCGGGACTATTTATTTATTTATATAGTCTTTCTTTGAGACATACTATATCAATTGACGATTTTAGTCAATCGAATATAATATAAGGCGCCGTATGCCAGATATACTAGAGAATGTAAAAGATTTATAAGACAGGTGAACAAGATTGGTTGATTAGTGTTTTACGTCGCTTTCAACAATATTTCAGCTATATCGCGACATGGGAGCGGGAGGTAACCAACCTCTTGAACAATAGGCACAACCCGAGAATCGAACCCAATCCGTTTGCGTCACAAGCTAGGCGCTTAACCACGATACCAAGCCTGCCTCCAGAATGAACAAGGATGTCGAACAAGATATAATCTACAATATGAACATGAATAAATGTTTGAAATACTACGATTTTTATCTATTCATAGCTCATATCGTACCCAGGGCAGATGTTTTGTTTCTATATGCATGATAATGTTTACATCGTGTGATCAATTCTATAGAAATAAACTTGGTAATTGGATCATATAAACGTTCATTGAACAGACAAATCGCTCATTAGCAACGAATCAAGGCGGCATGTTGGAGCTCATGAATTAACGACCACTGAACGTTAAATTATGGATTCCTTACGATATATGACATCAATCGAAAAACGGCAGGCGTCCCTGATACCATTTTACGTGGATCATGGTCTTATATGACAAAAGTTTATGTAGGACAGTATGTGAATTAATCATTCATTGATAGAAAAGTTACGACGACCATAAACGTTAATCGGCAACAAAAAGGTAAATGGCAAGAACATCAGTTGATTTAGACAGGAAAATTTAATCCATTTTTTAAATGTTCCGTTTCAACAATGGAATCATATGACATATACGGCGGGTACGTGTGTCTGGCAGGAGATACCAAGGCAAGATAGCCTATACTGTAAAATGTCAGGAATGGTGCACAAAGCAGATTTGAGGGGTGTTCTTTTATTATTATTATTATTAGTAGTAGTAGTAGTAGCAGTAGTAGTATATTATCATTGTTGTTGTCGTTGTCGTCGTTGTTGGTGGTGTAATAGGCGTATTTTATCTATATTTGGTTAAAAAAACATTTAAAATCATTGTGTTTTCTATTTGTGTGCTTCTTATGTATTAACTGCACAGTCTGTGCCTTCTTTCCTGTCTTTGAAGAAAAACATAATTGTTATGAAATAAAACATGCACATAAGTTATAGTCAGTGCTTTAAATCAAACATGGCAGGCATAAGTTGCTGAGTGGGGATGATTGCTAGAGGATGGTTTATTTTAACATACATATAATTAAATTATAAGAATTTACTGTACATTATTTTTGCTACGCGGATTATACAGTTTTTGCCTTTTTTCTTGTTGTTTTGTTTGTTTGTTTGTTTGTTTGTTTGGTTGGTTGTTGGTTTTTTTTTTGGGGGGGGTTCCTTTTTTTGGAGGGGAAGGGGTTGTTTAGTTTGGGGGAGTCTTTTGGTTTTGGTTTGGTTTTTATTTTTTTTATTTGTTTTGGTTTGGTTTTTGTTTGTTTGTTTGTTTGTTTTTGCTTTCATTTATTTATTTATTATTTCCCCCTTTTTTTTCGTTTATTTCTGGAATGTAGGTTTATGACGACGTGACGATAAACGGATGCCAGAGACCGGAAAATACAACTTTAAAATACTCTGAATACCCATTTCAGATACTGTATCAAATCTGCAGGTCTCGGCTATGTTTATTTATCGACGAAAGGGGGAGATAACTAACTAACTGATAATGATATAAAAATATGTGGGACGTCATCGGACAACGATCTATATTCTCGCCATCACATGCTCTGACATCGGCTGTGTAAAGTGCAGAAAGGCGTCAGTCGGGAATATTTTTCTATATTCAGTTAATCATTATAATTATAGGGGGGTATCTAATTTTGTTTTTCTTTATGTACACAGTCTGTCTATCGCGTCAGAACATTTCTTTTTTTCCTTTTTTATTATTATTTTTTTTTATTTTATTTTTTTTTTATTTTTTTGATAATTAAGAATAATGTTCCACTGAAAATATCTGTCTATGACGATATGAAAAGAAAAAAAAACTTACCGGGAAAATTATAAATTCTTGAAAAAGAAAAACGCAGACCATTCTGAACCTTATGAAATTCTAAGTCAGTTATTATGGCAAAATAATGTCATAAAATAAATAATAAATTTGTCTTCTAGTCTCAGTAGAATAAAAAAGAATGTTTTCATAAATGATCATTCAAATTAAAATGGATATTTTATTGCTTGTAATGAATTTCAAAGAAGCTTCAAGAATAATTATTTCTTTTTTTATACAGACTTGCTCTGAAAAAAATGTTTCAGCGGTTTTATATGGAACTGACATTGTTAATGTTCTTTGTGATTCATACGCACATTTAGTGCACAGCAATTTGAATTGGATTAAGGGTAATGAGAAACTGAACAACAGTACAGTACTTTGTTCGTAACGAGCTCTATATATGAATATATTGTTGATATGTGTAACCTTATAATGCACAGTACTGTCTTTTTCTAACTTTAAATTAAATAGTCATGTGCTCACTTTAAATAACAAATATTTAAAGTTAGAAAAAGACAGTACTTTGGTCTAAATCCATATACAACAACAAAATGTAAGTAATCCCTTAGACACTGACTTGTTGATATATGATAAATAAGCTGTTATTGGGTTTCATATAAATCTCTAGACCCACCATTTCCAATAGACTAGTCGTGATGTCACAGATCATTTTTTAAAAAATAATTAAACATTTCCAGATAGTACAGATGAGAAACAAAGATAAAATCTATGTACACATAGACACGATATCATGCACTGTTTTAGAATATTACAGGAATACTGAACATTGAGTTGGTAAAAGCCTCGGGATCTGATTGTCCACCGGTTGTGGCATCGACTGGTGGTTGTAATTACTATTAGAACTTATGTGCAGTGGCGGATCCAGGATTTCCGAAAAAGGGGGGGGGGCAAATGGGTATTAGCCAAACTTCTGAACCATTTTTGGTGCAAAATGTGGATTTTTACTAATAAATATGTGACCAAAATGGGGGGGGGGGAGCGCCCCCGGGCCCCCTCTAAATCCGCCACTGATGCGTATATTGATTTGTTGATACACTCGCGAATTTCGAAAACTTATGTCAGTGCTGACCAATACCGAAACGGTAGAAAATCAAAATAGTTGAAGAACAAATAAATTTGACCTAACATCACAGCCAAAATCCCATCTAAGGATAAAGTTATGTACGAGAGAGATACTCATTAGATACTGGGTATATTCAAATATATTTCGGCATCAACTTCAATTTTAGCAACAGGGAATGTCATTGATATGTAGACCAGTTAAATAAGGTGGGTTATATTATCTGCACTTGTTGAATTAGGTAGTCCGCGAAGATGGGAACACTGGTATTTAAGTTGTGCAATGATTGTTATTCCAAGCTATAGCTATTATTTGTATGGCCAATTGACCATGGTCAGACGTAGTCAGTGAAGCAGCAGTCACGTTTTATACATCCCACGATATCAGAAAGTGGAAGAGTTCCCCGCAAGGGCAGACAAATGACATTACTGAATCCTCTTCATAAACGACAGTAAATGTGTTATTTTCTTCGTTAACAGCAACAGCAACTACAATGACAGAACCAGCAACAGATACAAAAACAATACAAGCACATTAGAAGCAACAGCAACAACAGTAACGGAATCAGAAACAACAACAGCAACAACACCAAAATAGACAGAGAAGTAACGACATCAACACTGCAACATTATCACAGCCATCATGGTTGTCGGTATCTAAAGAGATATAGATAGACTAGTGTAACCTGTAAAGAATCTGTATACTTGCCATACCATGATTTACATTCTCCTAAATGACAGAATCTTTTAACAAACCGCTAACGGCAGAATAAGATACCTAAATATTCAAACTCTGTTGTCTCATATGAATATAACTGATGTTTTATGGGGTAATGAAGAGTTTAAAAGCTACTCAAATTTTCCGTCTCCGCGACAAAAATAGATGTAAGCCATCTTTGATGTGAAAATGGCCGCTTAAGTCTTTCAAAAAGATTACGCCCCTTTTAATGCTAGCGAGAAATAGACACGTGCTTTCAGTTGTAATGACAAACATTAAATTCGTCGCTTTAATATATGTCAAAAATTGCAGGTAGACTGCTGTGAAAATTAGCATTACAAGATCGCAAAGGCATAAAATAGAGTAAAATACCTCCGTTGATTTTGCACCTCACTCTTTTGAAGACAACATGCTGTGTCTGCATTCTTTAATGACTGTTGATTTCTATAGGCTATTGTCTCCACATTTTTCTAGGCATGTCTTAAATGTCAGCCATTTGTGATCAATGTAGGACTTTCTCAAAATAATCTCACTTTAATTTCATAGTAATTCACTATTAAATATGAATTATTTTCATTTCTAATTTCCAGGGAGCTTTCAATACTCTGCCGTGAGTTCTACGGTAATATAACATAAGGGTATGGTGTGCGTATTACTATGTAGAGCGATCCAAGAAACAGATAAAGAATAAGTGTTTAATGTGCAAATGAAATATCTTTGATATGTTTGGGCATATCTTTGACGGCATTTGAAGAGTTCTTGACTTCACTTATTGATAATTTAATTTTGTTTGTTTCTGTATTTCTTATTGGTGGAAAGCCGCTGTGGCCTAGTGCATAAGGTGCTAGATTCGTGATCGAGAGGTCTAAGGTTCGACTCCCGCCCTGAGCGCACCGGTGTTCTGTCTTTCGGAAGAGACAGTAAAAACCGAGGTCTCGTATTACGGTAGGCGTGGCACGTAAAAGATTCCTCACTGCTTCGGGTGGGTCCGTTGAAAAGGTCTAAATTTGTATGCAGTGCATCAAGCAGATGCCGTCACCATAAACGTGAAATAATCGTTGAAATGACGTAAAACAATATTCAATCAATCAATCTTATTGGTGGAAAGAAATAATATTAGATCTTTATCAAAAACTTTTCATTACACGACCATGTATGTATTCATGCGTGATAAATGCGAAGCATATCGAATTTGCATCGGTTTTACCTTCAATTTTTTTCTAACAATGATAACAAAACCAGAAACATTCCCTGATATGATGAAATCATAATATTCATCTGTACTTAATACTTAATTTATACTTATTTCAGTTGATATTTGAGGGGTTGGGGGTTTGGAGGAACGGGACCATCGCGTAAACATTTTGACTTTTAGAATACCTTATCTTACATGCATATAGGCATTACCATTCTCTAACTTGAAACTCTTGTCAAATAAGATTTATAGAGAGTAACTTAATGTAGATGCTATCCACTCCTTTGAAAAATTATTCTTATTGATTGTCTTGAATGGGGTTCGGCTGTCCATGTTAGATGGCGGAAACTTGATTTTTATTCCGACTATAAGATCCAGAAGTTTGATACTGTGCAATACAATTCCGTTCGTAGCCGTGAATCATATTTGGAAATTGGAAAACGTCTCCAGGACCTGTCGCGAGATCTCCTAAATCTCGGGATAATCTTTCAAACAGGACGGATCACGCGCTTTCATTGGAGGGAAGATGACATGTTCATTTACTTTGACGAAGACGCTTTCGTGCAATGAACATTCGCAGTGACAGATTTGTTATTAAAATGCCAGACAATACATAAATACGAAATTTGCCGATTTTGTCCTTCATATGAAATGACTTCTAGGCATGCATCTTGAACTAACATTAGTTTTTATAGAAAAGGGATACGTCTAGAATATATAATTACAAAGTCTTTTCATGCGAAACTGACCTTGATTTAGATTTGACATAGTTGTGGTGATCATCATCATCATCATCATCATCATCATCATCATCATCATCATCTTCTTCTTCTTTTTCTTCTTCTTCTTCTTCTTCTTCTTCTTCTTCTTCTTCTTCTTCCTCTTCTTCTTCTTCTTCTTCTTCTTCTTCTCCATCACTTGAAAAAAGGAATGTTATATATTTCTAAACTGAATCTGATTTACAAAAATGAAAGTAAAAGCGATAATAAATATTCCATGTGTTCGAAAAATAGATAGATAGATTTATAGATAAACTGATTGCTTAGAATCTAATATTAAATGTACTATTAACAGCTGTTTTTATTATCATTTATCACCCAAATCAGGAATAAATCAAATCGGTATAAACATATCATTGTTAATTGCTAGCAATACAATACTCTAAGGCGGATAAGGTAATCAGTTGTTTCTAAACCAATCAAAATAACCGAAAAACGGTCATTTATCAAAAAATAGCATAGGCATTGGATTTGGTGCTTTTGTTTCAAAATGACTTGACTCACCTATCTTTTTAAGATGTAATGGATGGCTGATTGGAAGTCTAACAATTTATTAGTGATATTGCAGTGGCGGGTATTTTTACGCCACACATTTACAAGGTATATTTAGATGGTAAGGTTGAAAACACTCAAATGATGAGTCAAACTACAGATTTGTCACCCAAAATAACTGAGAATTTTGGCTATTACTTGACTTTCACATGTCCTTCCCCCCTGTCCTATTTTCTCTCTCTCTCTCTCTCTCTGAAATCCTGGATCCGCCACGGTGTCGTGACATGAAAGCACATCTGAAACAGAGTGGGGCAGTTCGGGAAGCCAAGCATTTTACCACAACACCGAAGTCTTTACAGTGGGATACAGCATTTAAATGCAGATCAGCAAGGTATGCATATTTTGGATAACGGGCACTCATCATCGACCTTAAACTATTTCAGCTCAAACAGATTACCGTAAAAGACTTTATATTCGCGAGGATTTTATTTTCATCTATTTTCGCGAATGTGACACGACCGTAAAATAAAGTCCTTCGCCTTCCATGATTTGATCATTAAACAAAGCATGTATATGGCTTCTCGTCAATTTACCTGCACTTACTAATCGTTTAAGGGATTTGCAGATTTAACGGCATGGTTGAAGCAGGATGTAGCCAATAATGCAGGGAAAATCTGGATTACGGGTGGAATGGTAAATCACGACTCATAATTCTAGAAATCAAGAATGCGAATGAAATCAACGCAAAAGTAGTGATAAACGTTATCGTATTTATATATAAATTAATCGTGATTATTCTTTGACCCTTACATTCCTTTGTCTTATACTAGACCATTAATTTACCATTATGTTGTTATACAGTCTCTACCCAGTGGGTATGTCAAGCCAAACAGGAGATGCTTATTCCTCCCTGATATCTAATCTCACCTGTTATTTCCAGGTATCCATTAATTTCCAGTGTAGTACGTTGTTATAAGTGCCCCAGCGACATTACATCAGCCGCCTCATAAAATTCCTTTGCCATTACCAAAGACCACAGTAAACAGGTCTTTCTATACTTATCATCATATACAGAAGAACAATTATTTCTACTGCACTAAAACACTTCTAATAGTAGTTATAAACTAACTCAGATATTGAATATTCTGGATAGGTAGGTGCTTTCTCCCAAATTGCATATAAATATTTGATTTGGGTAAAGACAGACAAAATCAAAATTCTAAAAATTTCATATATTGAAAATTTATTTCAATTTATTTTATTTCTTTACCAGTTCACTTATCTATATCATTTTTAGTACTGTATGTTTTACTTTATTGCATTACTTTTATTATATCTTTATAGGTATATATTTTATGTTTGCTTTAAATTTTTCGATATGCTATTGGCATTCTATAGTAAAGTGGAATTCAGTATTTGGATTTTCAAAAGTATTATTAAAAGAGTTCTAAATTTACGTGGTATATCTACAGTTACAGATTGAACAAATTAATTCTCGTGGGACTATGACTTTTCTGCACTGGGCACCTTAAAGTGCGGAAATAACGAATGAGGTCCATCCATTCCACTCCATCCTATACTAGACAAAATAGAAATATTGGCCATCACGAACCCTTAGAGAAATCAGAGGTGGGATCAGGTGCTATAGAGGAGTAGGCATCCCCTGCTCAACTGACATACCCGCAGCGATACCTAATATTATTATTGTTAGTATAACTCGTAGTCATTTAAGGTGATAACGGTAATATCATTGTCACAATCGGCACAGAGTGTATAACTGAGTTTTCACCTTTGAGGAAGTTTACCATCGGAATCCTCAAGATTTCTCCTGTAACTTCTATGGGTAACTTGATATTCCATCGCTATTTCTGAGGTTATCAGTATCTATATTCAAAATCTATTTGCAGATGTACTCTTGCAAAGCAAGGCTAATACCCCGTAAATCGGAGTTGAAATGTTGAAGAAATGTCACAGTTAAAACAAAATTCTCGAAATGTGTTATCCCTTTATGACTTTCATCATCATATATTGTGTTCCATCTTTCTTTAATATCCTGTTACAAACCAACGAATTTGCTCAGGTATTATTACAGATGTCTTTGACTATTGAAACTCGAACACATTTAAGAGTATCAAAACATATAAAACTCTATCAACTATCTGCAATATTTCTCATCTAAGAATCATCAATCGTCTGCCTAATAAAACATGACACAACTGCCAAACAATATGACCGTAGAGAGAGGATGCACCCTGTCTATTATTCTTATAATTTGACGATGATTTGTTGTTAAGTCGTTTTATTCACTGTCTAAAATCGATTTCAGGAGCTGGAGTTTATTACCGCAAGTTAATAACATGTCTTATTAATGTCCACAATGATCCTTCCCGCGATGTGATAAAAAGTAAACGATGAGATATCAATACGCCGGCAATGAAGTCTCGGGGGACGCTTTACTCTTTATCATTACGCGAGGATCAAATATATTCGACAAACGTAATTATCGAAAGATTAATGGAACAATATCCCAAGATTTCTAAAGATCTTGGATGACGAGGTTTTCATTTCATCAAATCTTCACAAAATATTTCCATTTTCTGATTTCGTATTCCCTTGCACTTTCGAATAATACAAATGACGAGGATTGGTGAACGACTTTTTGACGTTGATTTCACTTACAAATTGGACGAAATCAACTTGTGTAATTAGAAAGATACGTAACTAATGAAATACAAAGTTTTTAATATCTTATACAAAAGGACAATAAGAATAGAACGTAGTCAGTAACTTTGAAAGGAAAGTTCTCTGGGACGTTTGCAACACTATAAAAGAATATTTTCGCTTTTGGATGAACTAGTTTTAAAAAACTTAATTAAATTCGACTTCTAGAATATAATACAAAATACCTAGTTGTTACATCAGAGATCTTGTGATTATTTTCGTATTTCCAAAAAAAGGAGTACAATAAAAAGCTGAGGCACCGTACTTTATGGCTTTGAATTTTCCCCGCCAAAACTACATAATAAAGCATATACAAAATTATCTTGATTACCACTTATCTCATATATTGTTTTGAATGTAACGTTTTGTACGCCGTATAACTACATATATAAAATTTAAAATAAACATGTTTGATTATGAACTTAAGCATTGCCTACAATGTTTTATACCTGAAACACATGTGCAGTGCAATCTATCTAATTAAATCTGCCCTCGAAACAATGTTAATATTCCCAATTCCCAACATTTCATACATTTACATTATTAAGACAAAGAGGAGAGGAATATTTTGCATTTAAGATGTATAAAGTAATCCTTCATTAGAGACTACAAAGTAAAACTTTATAACTTAAATAAAAGGATATTTAACTACGAATTGATTTTGTATTAAATTGTGAAGCGATTTCTGAGTACAATGTATCAATAAATCATTTATAGAACGAATAATTCTTGCCTGCCTTTCAACAGACATCTCGTTGTCTAATGCAGGTGGTCATTGCGTCACGTCTGGTAGTAAACACAATAAATGGCAAAATTGCAAATGCAAGGAAAAAAATCAAAGCATTTGACTCCGTCGTGTGACAGAAGTTACCACGGAAATGCACTGTTAATAATGTAATAATTTGAAAACAACACACACACGCACAGAAGAATATAAAATTTTTTGATTAAACTGCAGTTGCGATATACCGACATTGGACGGTCAATTGATAAGACAGTGGTCAATAAATTGATGTTTGTTTAGTTTAATGTTAGTTGCCTGATTTGGCTTTTTCTGTCGTTTTCACAAACCCAAATTTAAATGCCTTATACTTAGCAATATAGACTTCAAATTTACTGTGAAAAAAACATCATTCTGGACACAATATACTTCATCCATAGCTCTGCCTATATGTTAGATCTTTGGCTCTTGCTCTTTAAATATTGATCCTAATAGATTTTTTAGGCTTTGAACATATTAGGGTGTTGAAATGCGAATATGTTGCGCCATAAATATATATATATATATATATATATATATATATATATATAATATATATATATATATATATATATATATATATATATATATATATATATATATATATATAATCGTGTAATGTTATTAGATTATTTTCAAAAAGTTTTGAAGAAGAAGAAGAAGTGACCAACATATTATACTCCGGGAATCGAACATGGCTCAACTGCACCCCAAACCAAGCCCTTAGAAATAACACACGTCTGTCTGAATTTCTGATATACAAAGAGAGCAGGGAATTTAAAGGAGCGTTATGTGCTTGTAGTCGTGGAATACAGACTTGTGTCGTTTACAATCCCTTTTGAATGCCTCCCTACACGAAACTATTATGACAATAGTCTAGCACCTTTTCTCAAAGTCATTAAAAGTTGTTTATGCGGTTATACGAGTCAGCTAATTTGGGTGGTCAGAGTAATGAATCCATCATATGGATCTGTGATACTATATTTTCTGAATTTAATGCTTGAAAGGTCATCCTATTCTCCTCTTTTTACACGGTATCGTTTTTCTAACAAATGAGCAACCCACAATTTGCATTGATTATAACATGACAAATGGCGGTACAGTTTGAAGTTTCTTGTATTCTTATGTTTTAAAGTTGTAAACGATTCCACCAAATCAAGAGCATTAAAACGTTTTACTCAATGTTAAATACATGTTTGGTACTCGCACGTTTCCATGATGTATGAGCTTTTGATAAACTGGAGTTTTGTTTTCTTTGATATTTAAGATTTACAAAAGATAAAAGACAAAACGAACTTCAACACGTGGCTAATGGAGATGAATTGGGATGAAATTTGATATGCTACAACTGTTAACATGTATTTGTATATTTGAGAGAATACCATTTTTGAAATCTTGTCGTTTGCGGAATGCAATATTTTAAATCCTACCACTTCGTTTAATGAATATTATGCGCAAGAATTAACATAAAATTACGTGAAACTTGATCATTATTTAAAAATAGATAATCTTTAACCAGAAAGAGATACATGTATTTCAGTTTATTTGAACAAAGTGTATGGGGTTATGTTTTAGTACTGTACCCAAGATTCATATTGTACTGGTTATGCGATAAATAGAAATAAATACTTTGATAGTGAGAACAATTGCATCATTGTTTTTAAATGGCTTTATACAAATATGCATTATATCTACTCACAATATCTGCGATCATATTTGAGACACGTGTACTTAGAGAATGTAAATTAATTTCGCGTAACGAGTTACAGTAATCCGTCATGAAGACAGAATGGTTATCCATTTAAAGCGTTAGACGACCATTTTATTATGAACCGTTTTATGACAGAAAATGATCAAAATGAATTACAGGAAATAACGTTCACACTTAATGCAACTAAGACTCGTGCTGAGAGAGGAGATACATATAATACTCATGAAATATCTCATTAGCAGCCATTAATCACGTGCAGATTCTGTGTCATTACAATGTTTTTGTTCCATACGACTAAAATGATCGCTTCCGCAAAGAAACTAGAAGAGAGTTGAATGGAAAAAACAATCACACCTGCGTTTCATGCATTTAACATTTATTCCGTTATACAGATTAACATAACTGGATTTGGTTTGTTATTCCAACGCTTTAATAACGTAGACTGATTGTATCAAAAATAGTTAGTCCACCTACATTAAAATAAGAAAAGTTACATAAAAGGACAATAACCAATTTCAGTACTCACACTTTTGCTTATTCAAATAATTGAAATTTTAATTTAAAGGCAAAAAAAAAAAAAGACTTTTGTTCGGTGAAATTGGAATAGAATATAGAATATATTGAAATTGATATTGCAATCTTAGTGCAGCACGGAAGACTGAAGTGAAAGTTTAATTTTCTATATGTAGTAGTGGAGATTTTGTTGAGAGAGGTACTTGAGGTGCATAAATGAGGAAGCTCGAGCAATAGCTCAGAATTCAAAAGAAACTTGAATTTGTCATCACCCGATAGACAATATGAAGGGGGTTATGTTTGATGACACCTAAGTGTTATGAACTAAAAAATTTCTTCAGCAAAATCACTCAAAACTACTTATACACATTAAAGATGGGATTTTATTCCAAACAGTCAAAAAGGAAGTCTCAATAAAGACATTTCATTGCATAGTGTCCGTCCATACATACATGTATGTTTAAACTTCAAAAAGTAGTTATTTTAACAATAACATCAATATCTTTGCATCAGCATGCCTAAGTTCGATTGATATGTCGGTTACAAAAACCATTTGGATTTACATACATCTTAACTACTTGAAACTAATTAGAGTGTGATTCTTTATACATCATCTCAGTCCTTCTATTTGCTCAAGTATATTGACCATTGAATTTAACAATAAGTTGAATTCTTTGTTTGGCTCCTTTATGGGCACGATGCTTTGTTACCTTAGAAATACACATAGAGCCCATATTTCACATTCTCTCAAATTTTGTAATTGTGAAATCTTATTATTTTGCCTTTGAATGTTTTCTTACAACCAACTAAACAAGAATGTTGAGTAGTTCTGTTATGTACCTTATTCTTCTTATTTATTTTAATTTCTTCTTTTTACGGGATTTTGCTTTTATTATGTTTGTTTGGGTTTGATGCAATTCACTTTAAGCATAAATTACGCGTGCCACTATGGTCATTCATGGACCCCTGGAAACCAAGGACCAGGTACCCAAAGAGGTGTGAGCATATACTGATTGGCTAGTCACACCTGCAATAATACCCAACAAAACATAAAAACGGTAATGAAATAGTTCAACACTGTATATACGAAATGAATGTAATCTAGGACTGTATACAATGTCATAACCACACTTAGAACCTTTGATAAGTTCTGGAATGTTGCGTTTGAGATTCTTATTGTAAGAAATGTCCATTTCCACATTTCCAGGAGAGAGAGAGAGAGAGAGAGAGAGAGAGAGAGAGAGAAACCCTTTTAAAAATATTGTCTTTCTTAAAGAAACAAAAGTACATTTCATCCAAAGTTTATAATGGTAGTGCACGATACATGTGGTCGAACTACATTTCATTTTTTCTATTCTTTTTTCCCATGTGAGTTGGCCCACAATGTCTACAATTCGGGGTCAGTTTAAGAGATCTTCCAACTACCTACATTTAAATGTTTTTGATTAAAGCAACTGTGTTACTGTTGTTTATGATAAACATTTGAAAACACAATGAACTGCCGATTAGTGAAATTGTGATTGATTCCTTCTTTGACTATTGTCATTTCACCTCGTCTTTACCCCCTCTTTTATCTAATTTTACTGAATATAAGGATCAATATTATGCAACCTCATCAGACGTTTAATCTGCAAACGTGCTCAGAATCCACCATACAACATTCTTACCAATTATCTGGTTAATTCTAATCGAAAAGGTCCAAGCTATGTGTGAAAAATGAGATAAAACTGAAAATTCGGGTTACCGATACAGAAATGATATATGAATATTTTGTTACTCGGCGTTTAAGTACATTTCCTACTTCCAGTGCGTTTGGTGATTGATCGTATTTTTCTATATAATATTGTGACTGCATCGGCCTGATGTATACACAGAAATGTAAACTTTTGTCCCTTAACCCCCCCCCCCCCCCCCCCACCACCACCACCACCACCACCACCAAAGAAGTGTCAATGTCAACAGTCAAACGGGCTCGCGATTTTTACGATCTCGTCCCCAAAACGGAATACCAATTCACCCTCCCATGGTTCGTAAAAGAACGTGACATTCAGACGCATCCTGGTCATCCAAGGTTTTTTTTTTCGCTGCGCAGACGCTTCACTTCTTTGACCTTTTACAATATTACGAAATAGGCATATTGTTAGACAAAATTCAACATGATTATTTTCTGTTTCTAAAAGAATTTTTTGACTTTGAAATCCCTCGAAATAATTTTTTTAGCACTAGCCAGTGCCTGATTTAGAGGGGTGCCCGCACATATTTATTACTAAATATTCCAGATTTGGCATCAAAAATGGCTGAGAAGTTTGGATAATACAGATGTGCCCTCCCACCACTTTTCAGAAATCATGGATCTGCCACTGCTCGCTGTAATATCTATTGAAAGTAAAATACCCTCACTCAATTACAATAAAAATTTCAAAGTGCTATTAAATCTAACAGACGACGTAAGTCTTAAGTATCAATGTCTTCAGTGATATTCCTTATGCATTGCCATATTCATAGGGGTTTTTTAAATTTCCAGTAGGTGTTGTTTATGTCACTGGTCTATTTGATTTCACAAAACAATAACAACAACAACAACAACAACAATAATAATAATAATAATTAAAGGACTCAAAAGTCCTGAGAGTCGGCTTTGCTGATTTTAAGTATGTAATCATTTTACCATTTTAGTGGCGGATTCAGGATTTCAGGAAAATGGGAGGGGGGGGGACAAACATTAGGTCTTTGTTGCAACTACATCGTCATTATACCTATGTACAAAATGCCAATAAAATTTGCTCTCTTCATACTATCTTACGGCAAAGAGTTTGCAATTGCTTGTATCCGAAATGAACGTGCTAGTCGTAACATACTTCATGGCCAACAAGGTTGTTACTTGCATTGTTGTCACGTAGTCGAAGCTGAGCCAAGGAATCGACTGTTCTTCAAAGTGGGTGACATTAATTATTATAACTCATCATTATTCACGATTCTCATTATGTTTTTTCTTACATCTATTTATATTTAGTAACATACAAATCATTTACCTAAATATTTATAAATTTTGGCCCCATTTTCATTATCAGAGGAAATGCGGGAAGATCTATCTTTAAAATTTGTTATATATGTGAAAAGGAACTAAAAGTTCCAGAACATGTTGGGGAAAACTTTAATTGAAATATCTCGATAAAAACACAAGCGATACAAGATCAAGGACAAATGCTTTGTCCGGAGAACTTACACAAATCGAGATACGATCCGACGGTGTTGTCGGTGATAAACACATTCGTAAGTGAAGTCACAACTACATAATTTATTACGCCGAAATTTTAAAACATTATTGCAACTCCTTTTTCGAGTTATTGAAACTAGTTTATGTTTAGCTTAAATTAACTGAGCTAAAGATACATTGTGCTGATCAAGAATTTTTAAGACAACATCAGTAATTTTTCGGCACTTTATTTTTCAGCGGCGTAGTAAGCTCTATATCGGTAGTGAAAGTTATAACCCCTGAAAAGCGAAAATTTGAAAAGAGATGCCATTGAGTCTAGCGCTCTATGAGAGCGCCGACTCAATAATAATAATAATAATAATAATAATAATAATAATAATAATAATAATAATAATAATAATAATAATAATAATCAATGAATCAGTTAATCAATTAATAAAACTAAAAGACGCATTTGTAGAATTGTGAATTGAAAACTAAGAAAGAAATGGTCTCTCTTTTTGAGAAACTGGTTGATCCTTGATCTCTCTATGGAGGATTATTTATAAATTTTTAAATGTGTGTCCTTTGATTGTGCTGCTTTTGCGGTGAGTGGGAAGGTGGACGCCTGTAAACCGGTTGACCACACCAATTGAGTGACGTTTGTTACTTCAATTGACCTTCCTAAGTCGGAATCGTAAACGCAGCACGATCCAATATTTTTGTAATGTTTTTTTCTTGCATATTCTACTATAATCATGTTTTTGGGGAGTTTTTTGTGCATGCATGTCCTTGGGGATTGTGTCATGCAGCTTTGTCAAATGTCCTCTGTTTTCTCCTTTAAAATAGATGAAAACGTTTTGTTTTTTTTCAAAGTCCAAATTTCTTCAGAGAGAATACAAAAGATGTCATTTGATCACATGCACGCTACTTTAATATCTTTTAAACCTCAACGATCGGGTCTGCTGCAAGATATGATCAAAAATACAATGCAAAACAAAACAATTGCATTCAATTTCAGTTAAAAACAATATCTTTTTTGGAAATCACACTCAAATGGTGATGAAAAGAAATGAATTTGAAAGAAAAATTTGTTTTATGAAGCATCTAGACAGACTGCGATTCTTAATATTTTAAAAGCTCTCTTTGAAAAAGGTCACTGACACCTTCACAGAATAAATTTCACTTTTATTTCATAAACGTCTTGACTTTTAATAATTTATTGTTTTGAAACGAGTTTTCATAAAAACACAAATGGCTAACATTAATACAAACACCAACATTATGAAAAATGTAAGCCCATAATATCAAGCAAGAAGATGCCATTTCACAAATGTGTATAAACAAAAGACTTGTAGAGACATCCAATTTACTCTGTGTGGTAGAAATAATTCGGAGTTAACTAGATGGTCTTCTACGATCGATATCCAATTACAATGTGAGCAGTTTTACAATTATATTTTGCACCGAGAGTGTCGGATTGGCAACGAATGTTCGCTCAGCATGCATACACAGGTAACGTTTATTAACAGGTTCGCAGAGAAAACAAAAGAACAAGGAATCGTGGCTAAAAGTACAAGATTCACCAAGCCTATATATCACCAGCATGTAGGCGGCCAATCACGTTTTACGTGTTGATTGTATTTATTCATAACAGAAACAAAACAATCTTACTTGAATAAACAGAACATTTCAAATTTGATACCGGCATTAAAGAATATATCTAGACTGCTTGTAAGGCAAGTGAATGCCCAAACTCAGGTGACCAATAATGATTGTTCCTCTGTACCATAACAAGGGAATCAAACTCCGGTGTAAATATACCGTGTGGTCAATTCTGACTGATCCTTTAATGGGAGGTACCGTCTGTTAGGCGGCGTGTGTGTACTATCAGTCAGTAACATCGATTGGAGTTAGCAACCTTATGACATCACAATAACTTACCATTCTTCTTTACGTCATTTTGCGGGAATATGCTTTATTTCCTCCCTGAATATTAGGACAGCAGTAGTTAATGGCGGTATCTCCCATTGTGTATTACACGCATCCTTATACCTTAACACGGCCGAATTGAATTGGGGCACAGCAATTTCTAACATGTACTCCTTTGCATTCGCATGTTAGACTAAAACTCAGTGACTGTCGTTGGAAACAGTGATTATTTCAATACTGGCGCGACTGGGAGACTAAGCTCAGTAATTATCTCCTGTTGCTCCTCTCGCCATGACAAATTCACGTATAAATTGTCAAAGAAAATAAAAAACCTCTAATGTGTAAATCAGCTGTATGAATTAAGCCTCAAAGTATTGTTTAAAGTTTACAGGTGCTACAGTCATATCATTTATATTACTATACATTTCTTTTCATTCTACATTACTGTATAGCATAAATATATTGTGTACCTTATACCGGTGACTCCTAAATTGCTTAAAATGCTATATGTATTTCGTGTCCATACCTCCAAATAATCCACTCCATTCACAGTTGTTTAATATTACCATATTGTATATAGATTCTTATTGTATTATCATAATTGTATTGTATCTTAAGCCGATTAGCCAGAAGGCTAAAGGCAAATAAACCATACCATACCATAGTTTAATAAAATAAAGGGCACCATTACAAAATGTGAGGCTTTTTTCATAAAAACTTTGTTATCAATTTAGAACAGACAGGAGAGACCAGAAACAGTAAATATATCAGTACAGTATTATTAATAATTAACGCATATACACATTAATATAATGATATAACACTTTAATATATAACAAATGTGATTTCTTATGCGGCATTTTCCAACAAATGATGCAATTTCTTGTTAGTGTCAATTCAGTAAGTTATAAAAATAGATGAAAAAGTCATCCAGGCAAAATAGCCCGGGGTTAAAATCTCGTAAATCAGATTTACATGTTCACCTATCATTGTTGAGGAACATATTGGTTTCTGATAAGTCATACCTATTAATACATAGTCTTTGTTGTACAGTGATGCAAAAAGTTCTTTTTCATTTCAAATTCATGGCAAAATCAAGACCGGTTACAGCAGCAGCGTCTACAAAGCCAAAAAGAGTGCAACGGTCATCCTGTGGAGAATCTAACGTTACACACTGAATCAACACAATAAGCTTCTGAAATCATACCGGTAGTTAATTATAAACTTCTGAATTTGTAATGAATGCCATTCTCATCCATTGAGGATCGCTATAGTAATAAGACAAAAGATGACAAATTTTAGCATTGAGTTTCTGTACCATGCAGAGTTAGGCGGCTAACTCTTTGGAGGTGGCCGATGAATTAAGGATCATAATATGAGCGAGATGCTAACAAGAGACATCATATCGTAATTCAGTATTTATAGTATAATATTAAGGCATCATTTTCCTTCACTGTTTAAAAACATTACAAAACTCGTATATACTTGATGACATCAATAGCTGCATTTAACGTTCTACTAT